>MU270043.1:485605-690562 GCA_021432635.1 Thozetella sp. PMI_491
CCCCCCCCCTCCCCGCGACCCCTTTTCGTTCGAAACTGACGCTGCACCAAGCCATTCCAAGCGTACATCATTGATGCCTATGGGCACTACGCTGCCAGTGCTCTGGCCGCCTTTTCCGTGCTGCGGAGCATCGTGGCCGCGTTCCTCCCACTAGGCGGGCCCAAGCTATATGCAAATCTCGGGCTGGGATGGGGCAACTCGCTGCTGGGTTTCATCTGCGTCGCCCTGATCCCCGCGCCTTTGCTCGTGTACAAGTACGGCGCGTACCTGCGCGAGAGGTTCCCCGTCAAGCTGTAAACGTAAGGAATACAGAGACCAAGTAAACGAGGTTATGTATCGCCACCTCCCAGTGCGTGGGCTAGGGCCAGCGGTGATTGCATTAGAGAGAAATGCGTTGGTTAGCCTGTCTTCTAAGCTGCCGAAGCAGCCTCGTGGCGGCTATTGGGAGTATATGTTGCTCTGTAGACCTATGCGGTGTAACACATCCCAATCGCGTCGCTTACGTGGTGCTCCCGACTCAAAAGCAACCACGGGACCGGTCAGTGGTGTTGGACTTTGTAATATTGCGGCAAACCCCCTTTGTCCTCACGCCGGCTATGTCCAGACTGAGACCTGGCAATGGGGTAGCTACAGGCGAAGTCTAGAACCATGATCATTTACCCTTAAATCCCTACTCCCTTGGCATGCCTAGTGATGTTGACGTGCGGGTGCAGTTGCTCCCTTGTGCCTGCCTCCCTCGTGCAATCTAGAATAGAAATACAGTCGAGGTGTGGCCCTCGTCGCTGTGTGAACCCATTCACCAGCCCGTGCTCTCCAGAAAAGGTTCCCGACATCTTGTCTTGATCGTTTACTGCGGTGCCATGTGGCCTCTCTGGCCCGGACGTGTCCACGGTTATTCTCCGAGGCGGCGCCATTTTGCGCCATCGTGCGAGTGCATCCAGGGAGGAGGGCGGGACCAAGCGAAGCAAGGGGGAGGTCAGGTTTCCTCGGCGAAGCGAGCAGCATGGAAAACGCCCGCTCTTTATTGGGTTGGGGGTAGACAGGGCGCAAGGAGGCTCAACGACACAACCCCGTTGCCTAACGGCTATCGGGGTTTTAAAGGATTGACTGCACGGACAACCTCTCCCTATTTCCGCTCCTAAGACAAGGCCGAAGCACCCGCACGCGCAGTTGGTCGTCCCACCGTCCCGGGTCCCTTTCCCCGGATCTCCACCACCTGGCAGGTGAGCTAGGACTCCCTCCCTTCCTTTGTGGGGTAGACACCTGTAAAGATCGGGCTCTAAATAAAGGTCGCCCTGGATAGACGACGACGAGCGAGCCTCTTCCTGCTGCCTCATCTTCCCGGATATCTTCCCTCCAACCGCCCCCGCCCCTCCTCTTCCTGTGCCCACGTCTTGCTGGCACTGGACGAGGAGGGACAGAGGAGAAAAAAAATTTTCGGCTTTCTGGAATGGTTGGCGCGGTCACTGCGGATTTCTCAGTGGTTGCTTGATCTCAGACATGCAGCCTGTGTGGATCGACTCGATGCCCACTCGGACCAAAGTGGGCTGCCCTTTGGAGAGTGGAAGGACCCCTGTCACTGCGCTGTTATGTTTCTCATCATAGCAACCCAAGTAATGTGCTTCCCCCCCAATTGACTTGGCTTGGCTGGAATTCGGCTGCTCTTCTTTTGTCTTCTTCCTTCTGCCCTCCTCTTTGGCGTTTAGGGGTCCTCTGAGACTCGAGCACGGCACTGAGACGGAGAGCGACGTTCGGAGGCGGCAGCAAGCCACCCACATTCGACACACCACCGCCTTTCAAGCTCACACCACTTATTTCCACCGTCTCCCGTTCTCAACTTGTCCACCAACCCGCGGCCCTATGTCAACCTGTGCTTGACGCTGCTGTGTCTCCGTTGCCCTTCTGTGCACCTTCCACTCGTGCCAGCGAATCGAGAGAGAACCTATGAATTTTCTTGTGCATTTTTAAGCGATCACGGGTCGCGGTCCAGGTCCGCCTTTTCACTCCCCTCTAACGGGGCTACAAGCGGATCCCGCTTCTCCATCAGCTTTCTCTCCATCCCTCACCACCTAGACGGCCTCCGCTTCTATCCTCCCGAGCAGAAACTGTTTCTTCTCACCCAACTCTCCCTTCCAAGATTAATGCCTTTTCCCGTCCCAGGAAACCCAACATCTGCTGGTTGCTGCGTAACCTTCCTCCTCTGTAGCCTGGTTCGTATGCCGCCCTCCCCCCTCCCCCCCCTCCCCCCATGCCGTACGCCCTCGTGCCATGCCACGATCCCTTCCCTCTCGAGGGAATCACTTCTCCTGCTCCGCTCCGCAGCACGCAGTCGCCCTGGCTCCTAGTCCATCTCCATTCTGACATGAGATAGCGCCTTAGCCGAGCATCCGACAGCACAGTAACCTGCTCCAGAACCGACCATCCTAGCTCTCTTGGCCGGGGGCATCAATGGCTCCCGTAACCCCCACCAAGGCTGACAAGGCCAAGAAGCTGGCCGAAATCGCCGAGGCCACTAGAGGTATTGCGGCCCTCAGAGTCAATGAGGTTCCGAAACTTCCTAGCCGGGATGCTGGCAGCGCCATCGACGACACGGATGACGTGGACAGCGACTATGCTAAGCGCCAAAAATCGCTGACCCAGCAGCGTCGAGCCGAAAAGCGCGGCCTAAAGGTTGTCTCCTTCCAAGACGTTCTGCCCTTCAAGGCGGTTCCCATCGTCCTCCCCCTTTCTCTCCGCCATCTCGAATCGGTGGTAGCCCTCGAGCGGGCCTCCTTTACCAACCCAGAGCATCGGGCCAAGCAAGAAACAGTAAGCCCCGACTGCCCCAGTCACTTGGAATTTCCCCAGGTATCTGCAGCGTGAGAAGCAGCCGAGTTGCCTATCTATCCACCTCCTGCTCCCAAAGTTTTCTAAGCAACCGGGTCACTTGCAATGCTAACGAAGCCACTAGCTCGAGTATCGCCTTCAGACATGCCCCGGCCTGTGCTTCGGCCTATTTTGCACCGTAAACCCCGCCGAAGCCGAGGCCAAGGGGTGGGATATTGAGACTTTATCCACCGCCCATGAAGTCGAGACTGGGCGCCAGAACGGCGCCAAACATGTGCTCCTCGCTTGCGTCATCGCCACAAAGACTCTCGGAAGCCGTATCACGGATGGAGACATGGCCTGCCCCGAGAAATGGAAAGAGCTCAAGGGCATGTCGACCGACATCGGCCATCAGAAGTGCGGCCGCACTATCGCCATTCATTCTGTGGCTGTGGCTCCGAAGCTCCAAGGACATGGGCTGGGAAAACTCATTCTCAAGTCTTATCTCCAGCATATGGTCTGTGTGCCCTCGAGCCCGCTAGTTCCCCTCCAGGCATTTCAGGAGGGGACAACAGCTCCCGTTAAAAACAGATGAGCGCTAGACTGTGATTTGTTTCCTATAGATGCTAACATGTATGGTGCTAACAGAACTCGGCCGGTATGGGTGACCGTGTCATAGTCCGTTGCCAATATGTGAGTCCGCCTTGAAGCAGAAGACCTGGGAATAAACACACTAATCGAAGCAGCACAACATCTACTTCTTCGAGAAATTCTCGTTCCTTTACACCGGCCCAAGCTCTGCCTTGACCGGAGGTCTTGGTTTTCACGATCTGGTAAGCCCATCGCTCTTGTCTCGACTGCATTGACGGAACATTTGAACTGACCCCTTCCAGATGCTCAAATTCGACAGCCACAAGACAAAGTCCCAGGGCTCTGAGCTACCGGTGTCCGAGGCTAAGTGATGAATGATGCAGACAACGACTAGATGAGGAGTTTAGAGGAGCCAATCCCGGCCAACACTATTCGGCTGCCAGCCTTGTCAGCCATTTTTGTAAAATGGCTTTGGTAGCATTTTTTTTTTCTCTATCATTAAAGACGATACCCAGTGTCTAGGAACGCCGCATGGCTTGGGGCACATTAAGCTAGAGGGACATGGTGGCTTTACGGAATAGGCGTCTTCATGGGAACAACTTGCGAGAATTTGGTTCACATAGAATGGACACGGCGTCGTGTGTTTGTGCCAATATACGATCTGCTTCGAAGCAGCAAGCCTAAGCAGCCCGCCCCAATGTCTACATGTAACGTGTAGGATCATCACGCGTCGTCGGCCGGTCTTCCTCATTGCACGTCGAGGCAGTCCATGTTGTGCTCTGCAATATAGTGGCGCACTAGTCACTGGCCTTGTACTTCGCCCGGTACTCCTCTACCCTCTGGACATCCTCAGCTGTTGCGAACTTCTTGGCGCCTTCGATGACATCGTGAAGCGTCAGAATGGCGAAGATAGGAATGCCATACTCCTTCTGGAGCTCGCCGATAGCGCTCGGCATCGGCTTGCTGTCATCACCATCGGGTCCTTTCAGCTTCTCCATGCGGTCCAGGGCGACCACAATCGCCACCACTTCGCCGCCTTCGGCCTTGATCTTGGCGATGGCATCGCGCTTTGCCGTACCGTCAGTGATGACGTCGTCCACGATCAGGACGCGCTTGCCCCGGAGCGGCGCGCCGACGATGCTCCCGCCCTCGCCGTGGTCCTTAGCCTCTTTACGGTCGAATGAGTAGCAGATCTGGCCGTACTGATCCTCAGCAAGCTGGGCCAGCTTGTCGACCGTAGCGGCCGCGAGGGGGATGCCCTTGTACGCGGGACCAAACACAATGTCGAACTCGAGGCCACGCTCGCGCGCTTCGATGATGGTATGCGCGTATGCCGTCGAGATGGCGCGCAAAAGATCTGCCCGGTAGAAGTCGCCGGCGTTGAAGAAGTAAGGCGATATCCGCTTGGACTTGAGCTCGAAGCTGCCAAACCGGAGGACACCACCGTCGAAGGCGGCCTGCAGGAAGGCTGCCTTCCAGGGTGGCATAGAGGCAGAGGCCATGGCGAAGGAGTACGGTGGGATGGGGAGCTGAATCAAGACGGGAAAATGTAGCTCACAGGTGACCAAGGACGGATGGGAAAGCCGAGTCCTATACAGTACGCACAAGAAGAAGGGGAAAAGTCTTCGACGAAATGAGAGTTTATCTGCGCATTGGTGGGGCATTTAGTCCCACGGCCCGATCGCACAATGCAGAGGAGGAATGTTCACGACATAAACATATATGGTATTTCGAACAGGATCCCGCTCTACGAATTTCTCGGTGGCCTACGCACCTCAAACCTTGCCAGCCCTGCCCCCAGTTTGTCTGATGGACGTTCATGAAGTTGAAGATAAAGGACCCGAAAGCTTGTGTAGGAAAATGCAAGGTGGGGGTGGGGCGTGCGATAGCGATAAGATTCGATACGGAGGGCGGTCTGGTCGGGTGCAAAAAAAAAATTTGTGGTGTGGGGTCACACTTTCTCTTGCACATCCTCTTGATAACCACTTCGATAACGTCTCCGGGCAAAGCAGACAGAATCAACAGATCTGCCCATCATGCCGGCCAAGACAACGTGGAAGGTGAGTTAGAACCCTTTTATTTATTTTTATATCTCTATTCGTCGATTATGTTCACCTGAAAGCTGGGCAACCGTGCCCTTGCCGCGTATTTTGCTGCCGCCGACTGGAATTGGCCATGATGGTCGCTGACAAGGAACTGCAGGACATCGCTCCTGTCCCGACTTCCCAGGAGTTCATCGACATTGCGCTGAGTCGCACTCAGCGTCGCCTCCCAACTCAGATCCGATCCGGTTTCAAGATCAGTCGTATTCGAGCCTTCTACACTCGCAAAGTCAAGGTGAGAAACCGCCTCCGGCCGCCGCGGGATGGAAGGATGTATTGACCGACTCCCCCTTTGCCAGTTCACCCAGGAGACAATTTCCGAGAAGCTCGGCGGAATCCAGCAGAGCTTCCCTATCCTGAACGACATGTAAGAATCCAGGCCTCGAAATCAACAGACCTTGCCGACTTGAACTGACGACATCTAGCCACCCCTTCCACCGCGATCTCCTCAATACTCTCTACGTACGTTGCATAGACATGTACCCGGGGCATGAGTTTGGGCGCCGGATTGGCAAAACTGACGGTTCCATCAATAGGATGCCGACCACTTCAAGGTTGCTCTCGGGCAGGTCTCGACCTGCAAGCATCTGATTGAGACCATCTCTAGAGATTACGTCCGGCTTCTCAAATACGCCCAGTCGCTCTATCAGTGCAAGCAGCTCAAGGTCGCTGCGCTCGGTCGCATGTGCACGCTTTTGAAACGACTCAAGGATGCCCTCGCCTATCTTGACCAAGTCAGGCAGCATCTGGGCCGTCTGCCCCAGATCGACCCCAACACGCGGACCTTGCTCATTGCCGGGTTCCCCAATGTCGGAAAGTCTTCCTTTCTGAAGAGCATCACTCGCGCGGACGTCGATGTTCAGCCGTATGCCTTCACGACCAAGAGCTTGTTCGTCGGTCACTTTGATTATAAATACCTTCGATTCCAGGCAATTGACACGCCCGGGATTCTCGACCACCCCCTCGAGGAGATGAACACCATTGAGATGCAGAGCATTACCGCGATTGCCCACCTCCGGTCCGCCATTCTCTATTTTATGGATCTCTCCGAACAGTGTGGCTATAGCGTACAGCAGCAGATCAGCCTGTTCAAGTCGATCAAGCCGCTTTTCGCCAACAAGCTTGTCTTTGTTGTCGTGAACAAGATCGACATCAAGCGGCCAGAAGACCTCGACGCGGAGACTCAGGCTGAGCTCCAAGGACTTTTGAAGGCTGATGAGGTTGAAATGCTCCAGGTCTCGTGCAATACACAGGAGGGTGTGCAAGAGGTCAAGAATGCGGCCTGCGAGCGGCTGCTTGCCGAACGGGTGTCCCAGAAACTGAAGGCTGGCACGAACAGCAGCGGCTCCATCGGCGGTAGGCTTCAAGAGGTCATGACGAGGATCCACGTCGCACAGCCTTCCGGACCCGCACGCGAGACGTTCATTCCGGACGCTGTCAAGAACATCAAGAAGTACGACAAGACCGACCCCGAGCGAAGGATGCTAGCGAGGGATGTCGAGGAACAGAACGGTGGCGCCGGTGTCTTCAGCGTCGATCTCAGGGCAGACTACATCCTCAATGATCCCTCTTGGAAGTATGATAAGATTCCGGAGCTCATTGACGGTAAAAACGTGGCGGACTGGGTCGACCCTGATATCGAAGCCAAGCTGCAGGCTCTAGAGGAAGAAGAGGAGAGACTCGAGGCAGAAGGGTTCTACGATGACGACGAAGAGATCTTGGACGACGACGAGGAGGAGGTTCTTGAGAAGGCCAAGTACATCCGCGAGAAGCACCAGCTGATCCGCAACGAGGCACGCATGCGAAAGAGCATGAACAAGGCCATCATCCCGCGCAAGGCACTCAAGAAGAAATTTTCGGCTCTCGAGGATCACCTGGACCAGCTGGGTGTCGATACCGTGGAGATCGGCCTGCGGGACCGAGCGCAACCCAAGGAAAGGCGGGGGCGGTCCATGTCGAGGAATCGCCTTGGTACGGAGGATGCTGATGCTATGGATGTTGATTCGGAGATGACCCCTAAGCAGCGTCTACGCTCCCAGAGCCGAGCCCGTAGCCAGGCGACGGTCAACCGTAGGGTGGACGGTGTGCAGGACGAAACGACTAGGACGAAAGCCGAGCGGCAGGCGAAGCTGGGCCAGCGCAAGATGAACAGGCAGGCTAGGCAGGGAGAGGCTGACAGACACGCCACGGCCTCGTTGACCAAGCACCTGGTAAGTTGCATAATTTACACCCGTACCAAACCGTTGGCGTAAATTGCTAATCACGACAATAGGTTGTTGGCAAGCGCGGCATCGGCAAGACGAACCGCCGCTGAGGAGCGGCAGGGTTCGGCTGCGTCGTTGTGGCTGTTGCACCATTTCTGTTCGTAGAGTTCACGCTAGGGCGTTCCGGAGCAACGGAGGGACCATAAACCAAAGTTCGGCATGTAGCATCATGGCCTTCTGCTGGCCGTTCGTGTGATCAGAGGGCAGGAGAGTAACCTCAGATGTGGGAAGGTGATATGATTCTACCTTGCTTAGTTGGAACTTAAGACGGCTAGGGGTTTAGGAGGGTAAAAACAAATTCATTACACATGTTACTAGAAACTCAGGATTGCCATGCGCAAAGAATCCCTATTTTGGTATAAGAAGTGGCATATGGAACAGGTTCAGTAGTTGCCCCGAGGTACGTAGACTTTTGAATGCAGCGTCGGTTCCCAAGCTACCTGCCCCCTTTGGATCTTGTTTACTTTCACAAATTAGAGCTTACAGGCGCGGCATGGGTGGGTTGTAAGCAAGTAAGCGAACATAAATTGTATTCTCCGTTGAATAACATCTTTCCACGTAGCCTCCCAATCTTCGCCAACATGTTTCTTTTCATTGTCTGTTTTCAATGATGGAACCGCGTCCTGCTGCCCCGAGGACCTTCTAAGCTTTGGTCCATCTGCATTTCGTCTGCCGGATACCGTCCCGTCCATCCGTCAAGAAAGGGGGAGGTTTCTCGGAAGCTGACATACTGTCCATCCATTCTCGCACATCCTTGGTTTCTACTCCTCGGCGACCTGGATGCCGTCCCTCAGGCCCTCGACCACCAGCTCCTCGCCGGCGGCGCGGCGGTAGATGCTCCTGACGTCGTCAGTGGTGGTCTCAAAGTGGCTGGTGGCATCGTAGCTCTTGGAAATGAAAATGTTGTCGCCGGTGCCGTCCTCGATGGGCTCGTAAAGCGGGATAGGGGCGCCCTAGAGAGCTTCATGTCAGCTACTGCATATCACAAGGTTCCACCATTGGACGGCGATGTGTCCTACCATAAACTGCTCTTCGATCTTGCCCAGGCGCTCAATACCAGGCGCCAGCTCGAGGTGGTGGTTGGCGGTCGTCTCGGCGATGGTCGAGACGATGGCGATCCAGTAACCCTTGGGGCAAACGTTGTGGGCAGCCGAAACGCAGGCAATGTAAATGTCTACAAGGGTTGGTCAGCTTCTACTACCCACGATTGCTTCGAAACTTCACGTGTTCTTAGGTTTCCGTCCATCACGTACCATTCTTCCGTCCAACCTGGGACTGGGGGATGATCAGCTGCGCCGAGTCGGCATCGCCGGTGCTGGCCAGCGGGTGCTTGAGCACGCAAATGGCCCTCAGGACGTGTCCCGTCACCTTGACCTTGCCGGGGAAGTAGCTCGGGTCACCGAGAATGAGCTTTGCCTTAGTCTCGAACTTCATCTCGGGCTCGATCCCCTTCATGGTGGCCTTGATGCCAACGGCCTTGCCGCCTTCCATAACGAGCTCATCGACGTGGGTGTTGAGCATGTAGGTGCCTCCGTAGATGGCGGAGAGGCGGGCGAAGCCCTGCGGCAGCTCGCCAAGGCCGTACAGAGGGTAAATGTAAGGCGACTTGCCGTAACGGGCCACACTGTTGCCGTACAGGCGGATGCGGTCGAGGGCCTCGGGGGCGCTACCAGGGGTGGTCAGATAGGCATCGGTCAGGTACAGAGCCATAGAGTGGCCGACGAAGTCCTTGGTGGACGCCTCCAGCCCGAACTTGTCGTACACGTCCTTCATGGTGCAGGTGCTCATGTCGAGGCCTTTGTGGGTGGCCGAGTCCTTGAGGTCGAAGGTGCCAACCCACTCGATGAAGCTCTTCATGCGGCGCTTCTCGAAGATGCCCATCAGCGGCGACCGGAGGGCCTCGGCAGCGTCCGAGGGCACTTTGGCGACGGTGGCCTTGGGCCCATTGCCTTGCTGGACGTAGCTGCCGGCGACCTGCTTGAACTCGAGGTAGCGTGTCACGTCGGTCGAGACCAGGATATTGGTCAGCTCGCCAGACGACATGAGAAACTTGGGCACTAAGTCAATGTTCCAATCGTTGGCCCGGCCATACTCCTTCCATGGTTCTGTGTCCTTGGCATAGTTGCCATGCTTCTTGAAGAGCTGCAGCGGTGGACGAGCGTTAGAGCCGTTGTGGGTGGTGAAGAGGGGGGGATTGGAGGAGGGTTCGAGAAGAAGGTTGGGTAGGAGGAAAGAGAGGATGGGCTCATACCGTCTCGAGGTTCACTGACGCTGCCTCTCTGTAGAAACCTAGGTTAGCTCTGGCCGCTCCACCTGTTGCCGCGTATGTCGGGGATGGGGTAGGGGCCAGTGGATAGGAAGAAGGTGGGTGTAGCCGCGAGTGCAGGAGGGACTGGAAGCTTACCCGCCGTAGTGGTCGTTGCGGTCAATGTGGAGGACCTTCTTGCCCTTGACACTGAACACTCCGGAGAGGATACACTCGGTCAGGCCGGTGCCCAGGACAATGACATCGTACTCCTTGGCGATCTCGTCCATCGTGACTGCTGAGCTGTCCGGAAAGGGGGTCGAAGATGAAGCGAGGCGGAGGGGGTCGTCGGGCGAGCTGGTCGGTCTAGAGTAGCTGCGAGAAGAAGCAAAGGAGGGGTCGAGGCGTCGAGCCGAGCCCAAGGGGAAGCTAAAAAGATCAAAACCTAGGTGGTGCGGGGGACAAGCAAAAGCAGTGGCCGGATGCACTTGAGGAGCTCGCGATGCCGGGCGTCGGAGGGAGAGCTGGGTATGGACTATCTCACTGGTCGAGACGGTGAAGGGAAGACTCGAAAGAAGCGGTTTCGACCCGAAGCCTGTGCTCTTTGGGTTCGTGGGTGTGGTGGGGGATGAGGGGACCGGCGTAGAGGTCCCCGCTCTCCGTGGCCGCCCCAGCGAACGGGGGGCTGTGATTCGGCGCTTGGGAGAGGCGGTATCAGCATGCAGGCCCGCCAGTCTCAGGTCAATTATGCTTGGAAGAGGAGCCGTTTCCAAGCTCAAGCTCTGTTGTTTCCCGGGCGCCCCTTTTCGGTAAAAGTCTCCCTCGAGTGCTCCATCCCCCATCACCGATCCTAGGAAGCAAGACGCAGCACGCAGCAAGCAGCAAGCAGCTAGAAGTCTCCAGTCTCTGCTGCCGACAGCAAAACCACGCAATCATCACACGCGCACACGCGCACACGCACTCCTTCGCACATGCACACAGCCGACACACATTCTCTCTTCTCTTTCTCTTGCCGAAGCATAGTACAATACATGGTACAATATTTACACAGCAGATGGGTGTCCAGGCTGTCGAGGCTGTCTAGACGGCCAAGCTAAAGTAGGGTAGGTCCTGTCTCTGTTGGTCTGCACACGGCCCCGGTTGTTTTTATTTGCGACAGGGGGCAACTCGTCCCATCCCCTCCCCAACGCCCTCCCACTTCCCTTTAATAGTACCACATCATGCCCTGGGCGAGTCTTGGTTCGGTTTCGACGCCGGTATCGTCGAAGGATCAAGCTCGGTAATCCCCTGAGACTTTTGGCCCT
Organism: Thozetella sp. PMI_491; assembly: GCA_021432635.1. NCBI lineage: Eukaryota > Fungi > Ascomycota > Sordariomycetes > Chaetosphaeriales > Chaetosphaeriaceae > Thozetella > Thozetella sp. PMI_491. The sequence continues at coordinate 496,917 of MU270043.1, forward strand.
GCCCGGCCGTGTGCTCCTTGTCCTCGCGTGTCTCCGAGTCCCGGGCTTCCTCCAAAGCCTTTCGCTCCTCTCCTGTGAGCTCCTCCTCGCGGACGTCGTCTAGTCCCTCGTTCTCGAGGTATTCGCTTGGCGTGAATGGCGTGCCTTCGCCCGACAGATCGACCTCCGGGTCGTCCTCGGCCAGCTTGACCGCATCCTCCCAGGTGTAAAACCGCTCAGTGAGCACGTGCTTGATTCCACGCATCGTAAGCCGGACCTGTCATGGGCTTGTCAGCAGTCTGCAACATGTCGATGCCGCCATCGTAGACTTCCAGCTGCCTTTCGATTGGGGAAGGCTAAGCACTCCGCGGTCAAGAGGTACCGGAGGAGCTGGGGAAGTAGAGAGCCAAAGCAAATATACCTGTTGATCTCTGGCCTGGGCCTCGCTATCTCCGAATCCTAGGCTGCTCTTGCGCCTCTCGATGTTCGCCGTGGCGATCCTGTTCCGCTCCTTGACGCATATCCACCACAGCCGGTGGAGGTCGTCCCAGCTCTTGCGCCGCAGCTCTTCCACCGTCCAGGCACGCCCGTGCTGGGCATCTTTGGCCGGCGTGTTGGCAACCGTAGTGCGGTCCTGGAAGAACTCCCACAGTCCATGCTGGGGATCCGTCTCAACACGCGGGAGCTCCTCGCGCGGAACCGGCTTGGGTAGTGGTTCGTCGGACACAGATAACTTCCACCGCGTGCCGGTGCGCCGCAATGTGCTCTCGCCTCGGTGCTTGCTGTTGTCACGGTTGTCGCGGGCGCCATCATAAGTGTGACGTCGCATGAGCTCTGATGATGTCGAAAAGGAAGCAATTTGCGCGGGCTGGAGGCGCTGGGCCGAGAGGAACGAGGTCGTCGTGGCTCTGGATGGCGCGATCGAAGGCCGGCATGCGCGCAGGGCTTGACCCATCGAGGGCCGGATCGTGCTGGAGGCGGCCATGGCCGGCGGGGCTTAAGATAAAGGATTACAGGAGAAAATTCTCATGAGGTCCCAACAACCGGGTGCAACACCTTCAAACGCCCTTTTCACCTGGCTTTCACGTCGCTTGAGAACCGAGTAGTAAGTCTCGTGTCTTCTCCAGCAGGGACTTTCTGCCAATGGGGCCCATTGAAATTTTGGGTGGCCCAAGCTCCTCTCGGATCAAAAATTCTTCCAGCAGCGCCGTCAGCCTTCTGGATGAGTGGGACGTCCTTTCCGGCACTCTGGATTCGCCAGTACAGGCCCCTCGGCCCAGATATAATTTCTTAGTCGCATGAGCAGGCCTGACGTTGGAGAGCTCGCCGGCGTCTACCGCAGTCAACCCGACGAAACATCGCAACCGCCTCTCGCTTCGGCCACCCCCATCTCTGACTATCCAAACGAAATCTCGGCGTCATGTCACTGTGGAAGTAATGTCGCCCTCGCCCCAGCCATGCCTGCTACTGCTCACATAGCCTCTCAGATCCTTCCAGAACATGTCCCCGAGGGCCAAGGCGGCTGTCGGTGGTGGCTTTCTCATGTGGGGAGCGGTCGGCCTCTTCCTGTCAGACAAGGCCGAGCAGAGGTGGTACACTCCCACGCAGGCCGACAAAGATGCACTGCCTAGGCTCACCGTCGTGGAGAGGGGAGCCCGATGATCATGGGTTGGGAGCGGACCCAAGACGCCGAGCGCGACGAGCTCATCTCTCTCGGATGCCAGGCGACCTCTATATGCTGCCTTAAGACACACAATGTTCTACACGCACACCTCACTCCAGGCATAAGAGGGCTGGCTTCAGCGCGTGCGCCCGAATATACGAAACGTATTGCTCGCATTCATCTAGCTCTCTAGTGGGCAGGGCATGGCCAGCTCTAAGCATATGTAATGTTAATGATGTACAGTTTCCGAGCTCCGAGTTGGAGATGGCTCTCCCCGTTGCTTTTCCACCACTGGTATATCCGCCGCCCTGACCCCCTAGAAAGAAAGTGTCGTGACCGTCTTGCCCTGAATGAAAATGAAGAGGATGCAAATGCGAGAGTCATTACTGCGCCGGCAAGCAATCATGTCGTACCACAAGCCCCCCCCCCCCCCCCCCCTGTGAAGAAAAAAGAGACATGAGCCGCCCAAAACCGGGAAACCCCCCCCCTTCGGTCTATCTTTGGTCTATCATTTTTTGTCATCGGAATATGAAGTTCAATGGGTCGCAGATGTCGGAGGCTGCAGACGCCATCCGTCGCGAGCTCAACCCGCTTCCTTCAGGCTCTTGTCTGGTTGCGGTCTGCACCTATTCCGTTATTACATGTGGAGGGAGAAAAAGATGGTTAGGCATTGTGCGCACCAGCTTGGAACATCTGCGACCAGTCGCCCGAGTTGCTTCCTCCAAACATGGGCATGCCGTTCTGGCTCTGCGGCATGTTGTAGTTCGCGAGCTGAGGGTTGATATTGGCGCTGACATTGTTCGAGTCCACGCCGCTGTAGCTTTGGCCGATGACTGAGCCCGGCATGCTGCGACGATCACGAGTGGCATCGCTGATGCTGCTAGATCTCGAAAGCTGGTTCTGATCGTTGGCCAGGTTGTTCATGCCATCAGAAGATGGGGCGGGAATGAGGCCAAACGGATGAACCATTCCGTCGGCAGGCATGTTTCCCATACCGTTAATGTGATTCACATCGCCTTCCATACCCTTCTGGGCCGCAGCGTTCTTCTTAACGTGCGCCTGCGGGTGGGACAAGTGGCTAGCACCGGTCGGGTTGCCACGGCGAATAGAGCATTTTTGAAAGTGACGCTTGAGAATGTCACTGCGAGAGAACGTATCGCGGCACAGAACGCACATATAAGGGCGGTCACCGGTGTCTGCAGAAGTCATGTGTTAAGGCGTGATCGGGCAGGAGCAAAGGAAAGGAGGAACTTACGTCGCAGGAGGTGGCGCTTGAGGTGCTTGGCATGGAGGTATGTCTTCGTGCAATGGGGGCACGGGAACTTTCCATCCGCGTCCTTCTGCGGGATCTGTGTCTTGGTCGCGCTACCGGCGGCCGGCGCCGCAGGCCTTCCGGGCGCGCTCGGGAGGATACCGCGTCGACCTTGCGAGCCCACCACGTGGGTAGGCTGGTCTCCCTCAGGGAGCATGCCCGGCTGCGGCATCAGGGGGCTCTGTGCATATGGCGAGTTCATGCCGGGCTGCGGGGGCATCACACCGCCGGCAGGCATAGGCCGAAGAACCGGAGGAACACGGCCGCCTGGGGAGGGCGCGGGTGCGATGGGCTGCGGGTGGGACGAAGTCACGGTCGTGCTCTGCGAGACCATACCAGAGGAAGCGGGGTACGACTGAGGCGGCTGGTACGGGTTATTGGCCATCATGGGATACGCGCCCCGACCAGCGCTTGGGTTCGGCGGAGGAGGATAGCTCGCCATGCTGCTTGGGGTGCCAGGAGTTGCGGGCGTCCGGGGCGCTGAGTGCGGATAGCTGCCGTAAGGGTGCTGCTGGGTTTGCTGGGGTTGCTGTTGCATCGTGAAGGTTTTCCAGGAGGAGGTCAAATTGACCGAGGGTAACTGTGAAGGGCGGGGATAGTTCGCGAACAAGTAAGCGGTGCGATTGTGGTTGGTTGTTAGTGATGACGTGCGCTGGAGAAAAAAATTCGGGCGCTGTCAAGGGTGTGAGGCGAATGCAGCTGCTCTTTTCGCCACGGAGTAAGAGGTGGGAGAGCGAAAGAAAATCCGACAGTTGGGGCGCGCGATTGGTAGGCGACGAGGCAACAGACCGGTTTACTTCGGCAGTGGCAATCTTACGCGATTGCGCAGTGATTTGCAAGGTGTACGATCCCAAGGACCGTTTCTTCGCTCCCTCTTCCTTCGGAGAGTGATGCGACCGATGGTGCGACCGAGGTGGTAAGGTCGCGTCGGGCAGAGATGTGAACGTCAACAAAGCCGACGAGGGTGGAGCAATTCCCCAAGAGGAAGGATGAGGCTCAATGTAGATGTGGAAAGGTGGAGAGTATAGCTTCTTGTGGGAGGTCTGGGTGGGGACCTCTGTCGTTCACCCTGCGAGCGGGTTCCCTTTTTATTTGGGGGTGTGAACTGTGAGGGAGCTGTCAGGTACTGAGAAGGTGGGCGGGTGGGTTGGTACTTGTTTGGGTGGGTGCGCGAACAACCGTTGGGTCGATGGGGCCCTCGCGGTAGGGAGGGAGGAGTGGGACCCGGGAGGTGGGCAAAATCCGATGGATCCTCCACGAGGGTTTGTGGGCTAGGTACCTACCTTGGGGGGATTGCAGAAGCAAAACAGACCAGCCGACGCGTCGACTACGCCCACAAAATTTCTGAGAATGCCCGGCTTGCGCTTGGGCGGTCAAGAGGGTCTCGGAGCTGACGACACTCGAGGGGAGGCGTGAGCGAGGCGGAGGACAAGGGGGAAAAGAAAATCGTAAAAGAGGAAAAAAATGGGAAGGGGACCTGGGGTGCGCGGTGGAGGTAGAAAAGTAGAATTCGAGAGAGAAAAGGTTGAAATGGGTCCAAGCCTTAGAAGAAGGATTGGCAGATGGCAGTGTCTGGCTGGCAAGATCACCCCAAGTCAGGTCAAATGGAAATAACAAGAATTGGAAGAAATTTTTGGGGCGGTCTTTCCGTTTGTACCCTAGCCGGTCGGAAGGGTACTTCCAGTGGGCCCGTGCAACTCGGATGATATTTAATTAACACAGTGCTAGCTGCCCGGTACCGCCCTAACAGCGCGACCCCCCAACGTCCCTGCAGCTGGGGGGGCCTGCCACTGCTCTGCTGCCCTGTACCTGGCCTGCTCGGAGGCCTAATTCAGCCAAATTGCAGAGCTTGGTGAGGCCTTATCAGGCGCTCCGGCGCTCCGTCTCTCTCTATCTTCGGGGTACCATACGCAGCGCTCGAGGACGGAACCGTCCAAACGGCCGATGGGAAGAGAGAGCGCAACGCAGAGGGGGGTGGGAAAACGAAGAGCCTGGTAGGCCGGTTCCGCTTCCAGTACATTTATCAGCAAGGCCGGAGGCAAAGGGCACGCGGGTTGGGCAGGGAGACACCATCTTCAGAGGTGGTGCGCTATGCGCTTGAAGACGGTCCAGTCTCACTCATCGTCGCCGTCATCCACGGGAGATTGATACCCTGTTTTGGTGGTGCGTCTTGATTCATGTGATTGCGTCAAACAGCGCCTACCCTCGTCGCATCTGGCTATTCCAGTCGAGGCCGTGCAGCGGAGACCTCGTAAGTACGGAACCCTAGCGTGACTAGGGGTGGGAGACTGTGCAGCACATCGTTTACTATTCCTACACCTCGCTATTCTAAACTGCCCGCCGGCAGGCAGGCAGGCAGGCAGGCAGGCAGGTAGACAGGGAGGAATCGCCATCGAGCCTTTTGGAGGGGGGGGGGAGGCCGGGAAATCCATCTACTGGCTCACATGCTTTGTCGCGTTTTCCGGTCGGGGAAGGGTACCACACCAGTTACTTGCAACAGGCGGCCAAGCAGGGCTCAACCATTCTCGAGGGAACCATGGGGCAGGGAGTTGCAGCAGGGGGCAGGGCAGGAGAGGAGAAGGGGGAGGGGGAGGGGGAAGAGGCGGATAGCATACACAGTATTCAGTTTAGCGTCATGCAGACACAACGGGCACGCTTTGGACAAGCAACCTCGTCCTTGCTCGACGCGTGTTGACGGGCGTTCGACACCCTCTTTTCCCCCTTTCGAGCCTGAACTGGGGATGCCGCTGAACAGGAGAGCAACGCGTGTCGGAGGATAATGAGCGTTCACTAAATTAGAAAGAAAAAAAAAGAGAGACCGCGCTGGTTCGTGGTTGCGCTAGACGGACACAGCCTCGGCTCTCGTCGGGGACGGCCACGATCCTATGGAGAGAAAACCGGCTAACCCAAGGCAGGTAGGCATGTACATAGCAAGTAACGCATGCAGCCAAGGTAGGTAGGGAACATAGGTTGGGTAGCCAGGTAGGCTGGTACATACGAAGTGCTTGCATTACTGCACTGCACAGTACATACATGGTTCGGCAAACCATGACAAAGGTAGGGACGATCGTCGTGGCGTTTACGAATCGGCCGCCGCCCGTCTCGGTGTCCAGTCGAGCCAGCCGAGCCCGTCTCGACCGCCCAGTCCGGGGGTTGAGAGACAAAGGAAGGCGACGGCGACGAGCGCCCACACGAGAGACGCTGTGCTGAGTAGGTAGCTCGCCTGTAGCTTGCTTGTGCGGGATGCATTGAGTAATCACGAGGCAGTCAAAAATCTACTACGCTCCGACGTCGCCCGGCTTGTGTGCCGCGCATCAGAGCTGGGAAACGTTCCTTCCCCTGCCGTGGGGTGTTCGTGACGAGCTGACACTCCTATTTATCCCTTTCCAGCCGCGAGCGGGCTATTTCCAACTCGATCGCAAGCAGAGTCGATCATCCGTATTCGAGTGCGCCGGATCTCTACATTAGAGTATACCTTGGCTCGTGGTACTAGGCGGAACGGGAGGGTGGGTTGGATGGGGCATGTCACCGGGCGCCTCCCCTCTGCGCTTCGCATAGACCCTCCTCGTTGGCCCTGGTGTCTGCCATACTCGTACGCATGGAGTAGCAGAACACTGTCATGGCTGTCTCAAGTGGCCATTTTGGAAAGAGAGAAAACAAAACAAGGGGTTGTACCTCCGATGAGGCAGTATGAGGACGAGGGCCGACGATTTGCTCCTGATGCAAGCCGGTGTCACGAGACGAGACGCCCTTCGCGCGGAGGAAGGGGTGATGGGGGGCAGGAGGGGGGCGGGGGCGGGACGCTGTCCCTTCCGTACCTTCTTCTGCGCGCGACAAGGGGATAAATACTCTCGTGCGCCGCACGTGGGATGGCGGTCAGCGCCTTCGCACGGGACATGGCGAGGGAGTTTTGATCACAATAAGCCCGTGATGAGTCGAATATTCCTCCCGGATCAGATTGGGGGCCAGGCCGACAATCGCCGGTCCACTGGCTTCCTGGGGAAGCGTTTCTAACCACTGTGCCTTGCCCCCCTCCCGAGCACACTTGGCGCTGAAAGGTTGGCCGTCACAACGCTGTGCACGGCCTACAGCCAGTGATCGGATATATTTCCGGTCATCTGAGACTGCTCTGTGCCAATGGTGGAAGATCTGTTTGAGGTAGCAGTCTGAATTACGATCTATCACAGCTGTCCAATATTGCTGCGGCGAACGCCGCAGCAGGCACTGGCCTGTCGTTCCTTTTTTTTTTTTTTTTCCTTTGTGCCTGCGCCCACTCGTGCCGGCCGCTGCAACCGACGGGTCGCCTCCGGCAGCAGGGGCAGCGGCCTTTGAATTACGAGCGACGGGAACGCTGGGAGGGGGGAACGCTAATTACTCGACGTCAGGCGGTCTGGCAGGGTTGCAGTGCGCCAAGTACCATTATCTGATTCCTTGGACACTAGGGCATCGGGTGTGAGGGTGTTTTGGGCCTGTTTCGCTATGCTCTTGACTCGCGAGGAGCGCACGCCCTCCCGGGCGACTTGTCATGGTGCACCCTGATGATGTCTGTGCAGCTCGGCCTTTCTTGCTCTGGTGGCGGCCAAATGGACAATCCTTGCCGAGGACACTGTGCGCTTGGCGCTGTCTCATTGGCGAAGCCGATGACGACGCCTTTGGCCGAGGACAGGCGGACTTTCGGCCACGAAAAAAAAAAAGGAGATAGCCTATGAAACACGAAAGCTGGTAGGCTGGCGTCTTCACCGTCTACTGGGAGGGATTAAAGAAAAACTGCCACGACATTGCCACGACATTGGGTGAGGCGAAGCACACGAGGTGCTTGAGGGGGGTTAAAGCACAGCTTATCCGTAGGTTCGCCAGACTTTTAAGGTCAATGTAGGAGGGGGGTGAGAGCTGAGGGGTTGCCATATAGGTAAAACGCTTCCCGACCAGAAAAAAAAAATCGGGGGCAGTGATGACGTTTGTCGGCAGTCCGTGGTGTTGGTGGAGGAGAAGAGGGGGGGGGAATTGGGGGGAGGCGCCGTCGCGATGGCTTTCGCCCCGTTCTGCGCGGCAGCCGCTGGCTCTCAGCGAAGAATAGACGCGTTGCGGGCCTCCTGTCACCGTCGACGCTGGGTCCTTACTTCGGGAACCTGGAAAGAGTGGGCTTGCGTGGTCCCCTTCCCAAGGATTGGGATAACGGTTTTAGTGGGCTGGTGGAGTTGGACCTGGGGGCGATCAAGACTGAGGCTCTAGGAGGGTCTCGTCGTGAATCCACTCTCGTGCGGCAGCGCATACCGTGTGCGACATGGGGGGCGCGGGCAGCAAGGGAACAGGAAAAAAAAAATTGGAGTCATGAGGGGCAGCTGCCATGAGGCTTCATCTGCTCCACTAGGATAATGTGGGAATATGAAAACATCTACATCTGAACATTTTCCCGCGTATCCAGACCGCGCGACGCGGGCGCTCGTCGCTCAGGCGCAGGCCAGCGGCAGCGTGTCTCTCGTCTCTCGAACGGTTCCGGAAGCCTCGGCTCTCGGCCCTGACTCGACGAGTGCAGCGCTGGGCTCACGCCTGCCCAGATCCAGGCCGACTCGCCCGGATTGCCGAGTCAGGTCTGCCCGTCCAGCGAAACCGGCAGGGCAATTTCGACACTTGCGAAGCTGTCATGCAGACTGGCCGGCCAGCAGCGCAACCAATTGGTCTCCAGTAAGGAAGGCCTGTCGTCACCTGAAAAGCGTCTCTTTTGCTCGAACCGCCACCGCGTCGAGACCCCGGGCCAAACAGGCACGGTCCCCGACCGTAGCTGTCAAGTACGCAAAGACGCTTGGGGGGGTTGGGAGGGACACTATTCGTCGACCCCAGGGCGGCGAGCTGCTCACTCGTTTCTACCACCGCTCGTGGAACGAACGGCATTGCCTGAGCTGGCAACCCCCGGGCCGCTGGCCTGGCATTCCCTGTGCTAGGGGCCCTCTGGGGTCGCAGCAGCTGTTGCTGCTGTCGCCGTCAGATCAAGCCATGACAGACGCGAGGTCCCAGCATCACCACCGTCGCGACCTGGCACTTCTCCTGTCTGGATCTCATGATCTTCTCATCATGACCTCAGTGCTGCCTATTCCCGAGGCTAAACCCGAATGGCCGGGCCTCTAGGTCTCATTCGGCGAACAGGACGTATGACCCTTGGCCGGTGGCGTTCGAAGATGTGCAGGTCCTGGCGGGGGTCCCCCGGGAGCTCGAACAAGTTCCTGGAAAGTCCCTGCCGCCTTGAAATTGTTAGTGCACTAACTATTTCCAATTCCCACCTGGCGCCGTCGCGTCGGTGCTTTCAAGTCTTTTCCCAACTGGGCATATTGCAGGCACATTTTATCCTTGCGCCCACCACCTCTGCGTTGTGCGCGGCCTATGCTTATACAGTGTATGCCCACCTCCCAAGGCGCTTCGTCGGCCGCACTCGCCTTCTCTTTCCTCTTCACTCGGGTGCCCATTCCAACTCATCCTGTATATGCGCTCTGGATTGGAGGGGAGAAGGTTCGTTCTGGCGGCGAATCAATGATTTCAGAGTCGCGCCATGGTTGCATCATTTCCAGGCCGGGTGCTGCAAGGCCACCGAACTCTCCCCGAGCTCTCTTAGACCCACCCCTGAGATCTTTTTACTGGCGCCCCGCCCCACCCTCTTCCGACCGTTCGCGCCTTCCGTCCCGTCTTGCCGTTCGACTCGCGGAAGGACGGGCATGCCAACCACAGTAATTCGTATCGGCGCCAGTTGTTTCTCTGCACAGAAGAGTGTCTCGGCCAATTGCGGGGCGTCTTGCTATATTTCCTGTGCCTCTTGGCCTGCTGAGATTCGATTGATTCCCAGCATTGCAGCTGCGAGCACGCGACAAGAGAAAGGGGAAACAAAGAAAAAACTGGTCCTCGAAGGGAGGCGACTAGATTGGGGGGTACGGAAAAGCATCAACGAAACACACAATTACAAGCGGCGTTTGCCGCCCGATCATCGGTCATGACTCCGACAAGGAGGTACGTACTGAGTAGGTAGGCAAGTACAAAATTACTAGATGTTTCCTCGGGGGCATTCGCCGGCCCTCTAGAGGCGCTCCAATTGGGAACCGGTTCCGGTCGCCCTGAATCTCGGGCGACAATGGCATTGCGCTATTCCTGGCGAGGGTTGCCCAAACAGCGTAGTGTGCCGGCCGGCAAATGTCTCGGCGGAGCTCGACTGCGGCCTTGGTTGGCAAAGTGAGTTGTCCAAATGCCAATAGCTTGGAACCCTAGGGTCAGGATTCTCACTCTGAGAAACAAGCATCTTGCTCCTCCGCTCTCTTTCTCACGCCGCTCACTGGCTCTGCACCCAGTCTGGACACGTGCCGATCAGCTCTGTTTTTCTTTCCCACCCTTTGCGCTGCCCAACTCCCGTCGATCGAGCCGAAGTTGAGCTCCGTGGAGAACCGCGAGCCCATTTGGCACCAAATGGCGGCGCGGCGCTGCCATGAGAGGATCCCGGCGGGTTTTCCGAAAGCAGCAACCCGCTACCTCTTTAGAGAAGGGGGGGGGCCAGGCGATCTACAGTACATAGACCCTTAGCTGACTGTCCACCACGCAATGGCCAAGAGTCAAGTCACCTTTAAACCAACCATGGTCTCAGGCAAATGTCCTCATTTATCAGACCGCATGAATAATAGCACCGCTGCCCCCCAAAGGGTTTCCTGGAGCCAGCTGTCCCCTGCCTCCACGAGGCTCTTGGGGTTACGCACGCATTTCGGCTTCGATAGAAACATACGCCAGGAAGTAATTAGAAATTCACCACGTCGCGCGAAACTGCTGTCGGCATTCACCCGCCCTACTCAGTACGCAGTCCTTCCGGCCTCATTTTCCGGCCGGGTGCGGCGATGCTAGCAATGTGCTAGCAATGTGCTAGCAATGTGCGTGGTACGAATGTAGGGAACGGAGTGTATGCAGCAGGCAGTGTACATGGGCATGCGGTTAACGGTCGGAGAAATGTCCGACGCCATTCTCCGACCGTCGCCGAGAGTTTTTTTTGCTCGTCTCGATATTCGGTCAGTACTGAGTAATCTCTGCTTAGCCATGGTTAGCCATGGTTTGCCGGATGGCCCCGGCATCTTCCGGCCCAAAACTACCCACGATAGCTTCACACCTTCTATCCTGAGCAAGACCAGCCCCCTTCCTGGTTGCACTACGGCGGCCACCAGCACAACAACCGGTACGACTCGCAAAATCCGTGGCGCTTGTCAGACTTACACAATATGTGCTCTTTCTCGCCATGGGTGGCGAGAACATAAAAAATAAAAATAAAAAGGTTTCCTCGCCTGACCGCTACTTGACAAATTCAGATCGAGGTGGCACCGTAGCTAGACGCGTTTCTAGAAGTCTGTCCGAAACTGGCCTCGCTCACACGAGGCCAGACATCACGCTAAGGGCATTACGGCACGGAGCCGTGGGCTCACACCCTATTATGTACGGCTCCGACGGCGATGTACACACAATCTACGAACGACTAGCCATGCCTACCCGACGACGTCGGATCCACGAGTCATGGCAAGGGCCCCCCTCCTTAGCTCTACCTCGCTAGAGCATGAGCTTCAGGCCCTCGATCTGCACGTCCACTTCCGACCGGTTTACATCACCCTCCTGTTTAGGGCGGCCGCCGCAAGCCCTATTGCTTTAGGGTACATCTGTCAGGTATGACAAAAGGCTCGCCGGCGCACGAATCGGTCTCGACGACAATAGTGTCATGATACGCAAGCATTAGTGATTTCTTCAGCTTGGCCGAAGCACCGTGCGTACTCGAAAGGGGTATACCTGGGGCAGGCGAGGCGGAGAGCAAGCGGACAGCCCTGGTTCTCGTCCTGCCTTGCCACGTTGCTGGGTAGTGACACAGGGACGCGTGCCGACACGCTTGACCCCGGCTTCGGGGATGAGGGCCTCTCGGGAAAAGACCTTTGTCCAGCTTTGGCGAGGTGCCCCTCCCGACCGTACCGTCGGTGTCCGTCGTCGCGAGGCTCGGCAACGGCAACCTACCACGCTCACCCTGCCCAGTCGCGCTTGACAGACAGAGGAGAGGGGGGGGGAGGCAGCGCGGGCAACTGTGGGCACGCAACGCGGGCAAGTGGACATGCCCCCGTTCACCATGGAACCTTTGATCCACCTCAGGGGCACAGGGGAGGAGGGTGGGGGAGACCAGCATGTCCCACGCCGCCGTCGCCATCCCCACCGGCCCCATGAGTTTGACAAGCCCTTCCACGCCGTTGACACCGTTCCCTGAAACAGGGCGTTCCTCTACGCACTTGTAGTGAACATCGGGCGGCTACGACTAGCCGACCACACCGTCCTAAGTAGGCACGCCGTGAACAAGAGAGTAGGGGACATGGGGCGGTGGAGGAGCCTAAGCTGGCCCCCCTTCCTCTTCTACGGCTCCTTCTGGCTTCCGCAACCCCTCTCCCGCCCCTCCTCGGTCGAGGTTGATCTGGGTTGCACCTACGGCGTAGGTTCCGTGGCCCCTCACTGGCTGGACCAAGCAGGACAGACTCGGTTTCTGGGTATGTGAGCGACGACCTGTGGGCCTTTGGTTTATCATAGGCTGGGGGTAGCACACCGGGTTGCCAGCCTGGTTGCGAGTTGATGGATCAGCCAGTCTCGGCCGCCGCGCTGTGCTCGAGCTGGTCCCCATGCTATACTACGCAGGGAGTGATGATGGGAGGTTACGCGTACCGTTCCATATACGCTGAGCACGAGGACAACGCGTTCAGGGGTACTCCAGAACAGGAAGATTGAGATATACGATGATTGCCCTGCCCCCTTGGTCTCGTCATTTGCCGGAGGCCAGGTGAATTAACCCGTCGGAACCTGGCGTGGCATCCCAGCCTCCTGGGTTTTTACTTACCGCGCTTGGCACTCGGCCGGGCTCGCACACAAATCATCAGCATGCTGTGATTGACATTGTCCCATCGTGTCAGCGCCGTTCTGGATGGCACGAAGCCGTTTCGCCCAATGCACGGGCAGTGATCAGGCCATGGGGAGGCGAACCCCTGGAGCGTCAACTTGGCTCGTACCCTATAGCACGCCGAGCGAGCGAGCCATGACCAGCCCCCCCCCTTCGTGACCTTGTGCCCCATCATGGCTCGCGCTTCTGCATGCCACTCCCGATCCGACATAGTCTCCGAGCTCTGGCGGATGGAGGCATCTCGCTGCGCGCGCCTGGGAGATGAGCAGGGCGACTGGCCGTGGTACGGAGTGAGCCATGGCTAGCCTGCGGAGTCCAGTGCGTTGTAGCTCCCTAGCCGGTCAACAGGAGTCGGGCCTATGATGCATCGCCCTCGCAGGGGAAGACCGCCTACCGCAGCGCCGCTCATGGCTTGGCAACACCTCGAGCCGACGTCCGTCGAGGTGGACCTCCCGGGAACTTCCATCCGTGGGAGCGACGCTGGCCATCGCTCTCATCATGCCGCCCCAATTTTGGACGCCATCTAACCGTAGTCTCCTCCCGATGGGTCCGTCCATCCCCCAGCATTTGGGGCTAGAGGCAGTACAACTACCCTAGGCTCGGAGCTGGCCCGGGAACAACAACGCACTGTGCTTGTAGCGCGCGCCCCTGATCTCGAGCGCTCTAGTCCTACAGATCTCTCCTTTTCCTTCTCGCTGCCAGACAATGCGCAAGGGGTTCTAGCCGCCTGTTCCCTGTGGTGGCTTTTGCCCTTTTTCGCTCCAAGGGCGGCTGGACCGACGGAGTGCCATGATACCATGCGGCGGGCCTCGTGCTGTGTACTCTTTCTAGTAGGCTATTTGTCGAGGCGCGCGCGTGTACTCGTCTCGTCTATCTGGATCTCCCACCCCACCAAAAAATCAATCATGGTGTGCTAGCGGGAGCCCTTGATGGCATACCCGCTGAGGGTCCCTCTTGTCGACCCGCTCTCCTACGCCCCCAACCGTAGGGCCATTAGCGACTCCCATTTTCCTAGCGGTCCCCAGCATGGCAGTTGGAGAAGGCCCCCATTGACGAGACGAACAGAGGGGCAGACACGTTGGAGTTTGAAACATGGAGCTTGTCGAAGTGGAACTCGTGCCCTCTGCCCAAGGAAGTGCCGAACGCGATTGTGAGATGCCGTTCCCACCCAGCTGTAGATACGCGTGAAGCTTGCCCCGTAGAGTAAGTAGATCGTAAAGCTCCGTCCCCCAAGCTTCATCTCCGTGGCTCCAGTTCCTTGTCTTGGCGCTTGATCTCGCCGCTTGGAGCCATGCTTGCGACAGATCGTCTTCGTCGAACCTCGAGGTGTCGCGGCATACGTAGACATCTCGAACGATGCGCCGCGCCATCAACGTGAAGAGTCGTCAGTCCTCAGTGCCAGCAGGCAGATGGGAGCCGCTGTCCAAGGAGGCGGGTGGCCCTCCATCCTCTAAGCGCCTGGTGGGCTCAGGTGGAGGCTCGGGTGGAATCGTCTGGTTCTCCTCTGAAGGACCGCGCTCTTCGATCTCTCCCATTTACAAAATGTCTACGGGGTGTAACGGGCTGACGCCCTGTCCTTGAACCCGCAATCCTGTTGATCCGGTGGCGCGACGTCTTCGTGAACCCTCCGAGCTTGAACAGCGCAGCTGTCCCCGCCCCCATGAGCTAGGAAGCGACCTAGAGACCTCTGCGCGACACGCTCGAATCGATCAATGACGCGACCCGAGAAGCCCTGCGAAACGAATCGAAGTGCTCTATTATATGAGCAAAGTTGGTGATGGTTACAAGGCCTAGCGAGACGAGCTTACGCTGCGCCTTCGAGGCAGACAACCGACGGGAGACAAACAACGGGTGATCAGGGGCTTGTGGCAGACCGGCGAGCTATGGCGGTGGGAACATCGCGCTTAGCCTAAGTCACAGTTCCTTCTAGACATATAATTTTATCGCTAGAGCACCCGTAGAGAATTCGAAAATCAAATACGCGTCCCCTTCCGTCCTGGGACAGTCTTGGGCAGCCGTAGGCCGTGGGTGGAAGGCTCCAGCTACTGTGTTTCCGTGACGCCTAGGGCCGCAATGCGACGCGAGCGCGTTGATGCGAGTTGCTTCGTCGCAATGGAGAAGTGGCGTCGCGATTCGATACCACTTCATCTTGCAGTTGTCAGTAGAGCAGTGAGACGCCTTTCGAGGTGGTCAGAAAGGCTCCGCCGCCAATGTTTTGATGCTCCATAGGACCCCATAGCGACCATGCAACCGCTAATGATATTGCGTGAAAATTCGAGACCTAGCATAATCTCACTCCCTTGCTCTCTCTGTGCCTTCTATCTTGATATCCCATCCGAACGTGCTCGAAACGCGCAGCAAGCACGAGGTTTGCTTCCTACCTTCCAGCCCTGTCGGCTGGCCGACGAACCGCAATCTGCAACACTCTACCAAGTTCACCTCCTACCAAATGAACGCGACCGTGACATACGACGAAGCAATGCAGCTAGTCCGCGAAGAATGCCTTAGGACTGTCACTTATCTCCCATCACAAGACTCGGTGAAGAGGATGGCAGCCTTCAGAGAGCGCGAGGGGTGGCAATGAAACCTGCCCACGAAGGAGACGGCATTGGCCTGAGCAGTGACGGTTATTAACCATTGTCCCCTCAACTACTCAACATCTACGTGGATGGCTTCTTGGTATAGTATCCTGACGAGTCAAGTCTCAACAGCAGCTGCTCCATGCCGGTCGTCGACCGGCTGGCCCGTCCCTCCTCGTCTCGCCGTTTGCCTCGTGGCCCCAAGCCAAGATTTTCGTTCATCCCTCTGCAGACCGTGACAAATAACTCGATCTTCTTCCGTAGCTTAGGGTACAGCTCTTCTGGTCTACTGCCCTCTGTTTCCACGTACCGGCCCAACACGCGCATTCGAACCACCTTCGCGAACCGCAAGACTATGCCAAATATATCCTCCAATAACTTCAGCACTGGGGCCTGACGCTTTCGGAGCAGTAGTGCCAACATGATGTCGTCGAGAGTTTGCTCTTGGTGCTCTCGAAGCCGGTCCGGGCTGTACACTCGCGTCTCCGCCGCATCGGTCTCTGCACCCTGGGGCCGAAGCACGTCACCTTCGGTCCTGTCCAAAGTGGTTTCGAAAACCTGCCACGGTCCGTTCACACCGGTTGTGAAGAAATACGCCGCGACTTGCGAGATGAAATGTTGTGATTCGAGGCGAAAGCGCAGTATGGCGTTGTCACTCACAGGAGAGTCAGTCGGGGGCAACATGGAAACATCCCGGAAGAGCTGGTTGGTAGTATAGAGCATTCGCAAGGTGCGTAGGAGCAGCTGAAAGATGCGGTCATACTTGAGTAGAATGAGCGGCGTCAGTATTGGCCGTAGAGCTGCCGGGGGCTTGTATGACAGGCGAAGAAAGTCCAAGGCCTCGAGTCCATCTGGATCGATGCATCGCTCCATTTCCTCGGGCGACAGTTCCCGAACGGCGAAGCTAAGATCACCCGGGAGATCCGACGAGGAGTAACGTGATGCTAGCGGGCTTGCCTTCCCTCTCTCCTCGTGCGATGGCGGCTGGTAGCTGTCGGAGAGCACGCCCATTAGCGCCAGTCGAAGCTCTGAGCTGGCGGGCGGCCAGTTGTCTCGTCCAGTAAGCCGTAGACCCATGTTGCTACCTGTAAGGGCTACACCCGCTTGGCGCTCGGCCGTATCAAGTTCAGGGTCGAAAAGTGCGTGAGACAGTCGGCTTGTAAAAAGACCATTCCCCAGTAAGTGGTATTGCTTTTGCAAGTCGAGGTGTGCGCGGAGCTCGTGGCAGCTGAACAGCAGTTTCACGCACTCCCGGTTGACCATGCGTGCTTGTGCCGTGACGACTGGGGAGAAGGAGAGCAGTGGGAGTAGCGACCAGTGAGGAGTGAAGCCTTCGTCACTCGTCGCACTAGCAGCGCTGCTGTCGAATATTTGCTCTCGGATAGTGCGTGCTAAATGATCCCCGGCACCTGTTGTGGCTAGAGGTTGATCAAGCTTGGCCATGGACGCGAGGACAGCCTCTGCAATATCGGCCTCATCTTTGCCGAATATCTGTAGCTCAAAGGCTTGGGTATGCGCGTTGGACTCGACCGGACCGCCCTCCGTCGCCTTGCGGACCGCAGCCTCCTGGATAGCGCGAGAGAGACTCGTCTCATACTCTTTTGCTCGCGCCTCTAACTGTTTGATCGCATCCCAGTCAAACTCCCATTGGAGCTTTGGCGGATTGGTCGTGGCAATCAGGTTGGGCTCAGACAGTACGTGCTCGGGGTGGTGCTCTCTGATGAAGCGAAAGTTTCGGCCAGTCTCGAAAATTGCGGTCGCCATCTCTTGGGGTACGAACGAAGGCATCCTCTCCTCGTCTAGGAAGAAGTCCGGTTCCTCAAGTTCGAATCCTTGATCGTCGATCCATACTTTGTTGCCAACTTTCACAAATCCTTTCCCTGGCCCGTCCTTGGCCACAACAATGCCCTGTTCTTCTCGGATGCCAATCCACTCTTCCACAAAATCGGTCCACGGCTTAGAGACCATCCTCAAGACTTCGCAGATGGCATTTCTGGCAAGATTGTCTCCATATTCGGCAGCCTGCGTCTCTCGGAACAGAAGCGACAGGATTTCTTCATCGGACCGCGCTGCCCTCAATCGGGTAACCAGGTCTCTGAAGTAGACCAAGCTTGAGTGGACGGGCTTGACCGCTGCTTGAAGTTGAAGAAGCGACCTCACTTTCTGGGCGCGGGACCCAAGTTCAGACTGAACCGCTCGTAGGAGTTTGTCAACTACGTCGGCTAGAGCAACCTTGGACGGTGTCGGTGAAACTGTGTAGGTCTTGTCGACAAACGCCCGCAAGACTCTGGTCGAGTTCGCACACTCCAGACAGGTCTGGACTATGCCTGATAGAACCTCAACTGAGAGGCCCGAGGGTCGGATTCCGGCCGTATTCTTGACGAAAGACTTCTTGTCACCATCCCAGGAGAATAGAATAGAGCTCCTGCCCATAGCCAAGGCGAGCAAACAAGTGCAGTATATGGCGGTTCCGATGACCCCATCGTCGTCGGCCGGGTGTGTCTTGAACAGACTCGAAGACAATGCATCGAAAGCAGCTGGTCCCGCTTCAGTAATAAAGCTTGCTGGGGGGCTTCTTCCTCCCGGGCTCTCGAACTCCTCAGGCCGGGCGAAGGACTCCCAGGTCAAGAACTGGGGAATCTTGGCGGCAGCAAAGTCGTGACAGAGCCATGGATCGTAATCAACAGGTAGAAACCGTGCGTCGACGCTGTCATCACTTCGGAGCTCTGCGAAGGGCTGGGGCACTGGACCTTCCACTTTCAAGTCCTCCAACATGGGAGGCAGTTTGAAGAAACCATCCTTCTCAAGGTCATGGTGGTCCCCTCTTTTCAGGGGTTGTTTGGACTTGTCTGTACAGGCATCAGCAACCAGTTGACAGCTCAGAGCGTCGGACCGAAAAGGCCCGAGGGCAAAACAATGCAAGAGCCTACCCGCGATTTGAAGTGAGAAGAAAGGGCTCCCGTCGCCGATGGCCAGGACTGACTGATCCAGCAACTTCGACGACTTCCAGAGATCGGGGATGGCAAAGACGTCGGCCGCGTCTTCATGGTCATCCATCATGCTACGAAGTTCATCATGGGGGGTGCCTGGAGGATTTGTTCGTGCACCAGAATGCCAGGTGTGGCTCTTATGCATAAGAAGGAGATACGCGTAACTTGCCCCTCGTCGCTTGGTACACACAACGGGGTTGGGTGCAGCGGCAGTCGGACGCGACCAACTGGGAGCTACGCACGGTTCGCGTACCTCTTAAAAAAAAGACGGCAGCTCCCCGCCAATCTGCCAAGCCACACCCTCGGGCCAGGACCAGCTGGGCTCTTCGATCTTCGCATGGAGCTCCAAGCTTCCTCACAATTACTGTACAGATTTTTTGTCCCGAACAGCCCACCGCACCCAGCCCAATTGCCCTCCCTCCCCCCTCCAATTGCAACCACGAGCGCCCGTCGTCGCTGCTTGGTCGCTGGCATCTCCCCCACCGCGACATGGCACCAAAGAAAAAGGGAGGCCGCAGCAGTGCGGCGGCGACGTCCGCCGCCGCGACGCCCGCGCGCGACGACGACGCCATGGACATCGACACCCCCACCACGGCCGCCGCGCCAACGCCGGCTCCCGCATCCAAGGAGCCGCCTCCGGTTGATCTCAACAGCCCATGGACTGACGACCAGGTGGCATCTCTCTTCAAGGCTGTCATCCGGTGGAAACCAGCAGGTACGCGGTCGTGATCGAACCTTCCGCGGCCCAGCAAGTAGCTCAAGAGCTGACCTCTCGTTCCTCCTAGGCATGCACAAACACTTCCGCATGATTGCAATCAGCGAGCATCTACGAAACCATGGCTTCGACCCGGACATGTACCCTCACACCAGAATCTCTGGCATATGGAGCAAATTGCGAGAGTTCTACGACCTCGAGGCTATCGATGAGCGGGAGAACAACATGGAACCGACAGATGAGGACCCAGTGGCCGGCGAGCCTCGCAGGTGGAAGGACTTTGACTTACCCTTCGCCGAGTTCGGCGAAGAGATCCTGCGGCACGCTCGCGCCCGCAACCCTGGCTCGCCGCCCGACAGCCCGCCGCAGTTCGACCCGGAGGCCCCGCACAGCTCTAAGAAGCGCAAAGCCGGTGAGATATCCGGCAAGCCCTCGCGCAGTAGCACGGTCGAGGACACAGAAGATAACGAGTCCCCTGCACCCAGCCCCGCGCCCAAGTCGGCGAGGGGGACACGCAGTGCAAAGCGCGCGGCAAGCAAGGCGCGCAAGGCCAAAGAGGAGTCGTCCGGAGGAGAAGAGGAGGAGGAAGAGGAGAATGAGGACGAGGAGGACGAGGAGGAGGGGGAGGACGACGACGAGGAGGAGGCCGGGAACAAGGAGGAAGAAGAAGAGGACGACGATGACGACGATGACGAAGAAGAGGAGGATGAAGGGGAGCAGGACTCTGGAGATGCGGACGAGAGCGAGGAGGAGGAGACGGGTACGCCCGCTTCGCGGGGCCGGGCTGGCACCAGGGGTCGTGGGAGGGCCAAGCCACCATCGGCGCCAACGCCGGCGCCTACAACTAGGCGCGGGAGAGGGCGGGCAAGGTGAGACTGCATTGCACTGTAAACGCTCTGTAAGATAACAGAGGTGAGAGGGCGTTGGGTTGGGCCGGGCGGATGGGTGCTGCTTTACCGATATACCCCTGTGGTTCGTAGTGTACTGTTGGGAAGAGCGCTCGCCCGCCAGGAGCGGTGCGCTCTGGCAGCGCGCCATTGGGGCAGTTGCACGTAATCTCAAGTCACGTACCACTTTTTGTATTTTCTACATTGCTTGATTTGTGTTCGTTTGATCTGCATCGTCTTGGAAGCCATGTTGTTCTGGGCAGAACCGAAGCTCGGGGTACCTCGTGGACTTGTTGATGTTGACATGGCTCAGGGGCGAGCTGCCCCGCCATTTATTCTTCTCAGCCCCGCAGCGCGTAAAGGACGCGGCATCGGCATCCACAACCATCCCAAAACAGCAAATTGTTCGCGAGCCGCCCACTGTCCCTGTCAAGATGTCTCGCGGCGGCCCGTCGACGACGAGAAATCTCTCGCTCACAGAAGAGCTGGAGAAGCTCGAGCAGTCAATCACGTTGACATTACAAGGTGCGCAACAGGTTGGAAAGGTCCCCAACCGTGCGCCCACTGGCTAACCCTCCGGGCAAAGAAATTGACCACAACTTCAGCAAAGCACATCGCATCGTCACGACCAGCATTCTACCACTGGTAGAGCAATATGGGGAGCATTCAAGGTCTGTCTGGGAGGCCTCGCAGGTATGGAGGATTCACGCACGCGACAGTTGCGGTTACGGGGCAAGACTGACGACGAGGAACCATAGTTCTGGAAGCAGTTCTTCGAGGCATCTGCAAATGTCTCCCTCTCGGGCTACGAAGAGCTTGCAAATGACGAAGACACTACTGCCGCTGGCACCGAAGAAACAACCATGGCGACCGAGGAGACCTCGACAGACTATACGCCCCGCCCGTACCATGCTACAAAT
The DNA here is from genome assembly GCA_021432635.1 of Thozetella sp. PMI_491. Lineage (NCBI taxonomy): Eukaryota > Fungi > Ascomycota > Sordariomycetes > Chaetosphaeriales > Chaetosphaeriaceae > Thozetella > Thozetella sp. PMI_491. The sequence continues at coordinate 517,899 of MU270043.1, forward strand.
GACGACAGCTCGGCGACGGCAGACCAGTCGTCGGCATTCCACGATGGTCGCCACGACGAATCTTCGCTTCTCAGCGATGGCGAGGGAACGCTGACAGGGAGCACACCGCGGCCCCCAGCGACCAAGTCGCTGTCAGTGCGACCCAAGTTTGCGGACTTAGACTCTCCCTACGAGAAAATGCGACGGGACATGAAGAAAGACGGCTCAGCCCCTCCGGGGACCAGCGGTGACGAAGACACAGAGCTACTCTTTCAACAGCAAACAGCGCGGCTTCCCGACATGTCCATGACACCTCGGTCATCGCTCGCTCCGGGTGGGGACGAGGACGACGACTTCACGCTCGAGCCGGACGGGACTGCGCGCAAGAAGAATACAGACCCGCTGCTGCACCGCGTACTAGACAAAAACTACCGCATTATGGCCACGCCGCACAAAGGCATCGCCACGGGGGTGTCCCCTATCAAGTGGAAGGTGACGGGCAAGGCCACTGCAGAAGGCACTGGTAAGAGTAGGGATATCGAGCGGAAGGTGGACTTGCCGGGCTGGCAGGACTCTCCCATGTCGAGTCCTGAAATGGCAGTCCCACAGCTGCGCAGCGCTGCCTTCATGTCGCCGGTGCGCGCCGCGTACCGAACCAAGATGTCGGCCGCCAGAGCAGCGGGCGAAGCGCCACGGACGCCTGGCGTCAGCGTCCAGACACCAGCAGCAGCCAACAAGATGAGGGACGCATATGCGAGCCACGACCCGCGGGAGAAAGCAACAGAAGAGATTGTATGGTCGAGCGACAGCGACGAGGACGCCTTAGGCGGCATGAGTCCGCCCAAGACGATTCATTTTGCGCTGCCGCCTTCAAAATTATTGCAGACGCCAGGTATGGTTACACCTAGAGCATCGCCACGCACCCGCCCAGTCTGCCTGCCTGGGATCGCATAGAGGCTAAATTGAGTACAGCACGGGAAGCCAGCAAGCGCATCGTGGATGATATTCTGCTGACGGCCGGGGTCGGGGCCGACGAGTCGACCGAATACAGCCCCACCGTGGTCAAGATGAACGCCGATGTCTTGGACGACACATTTTGATATCCAAAGTTCCAAGAACCACACTTCTCGCCGGGCGGTGGGGGCGTGGGGACGCCTTTACGATGATGCGGTCAAGCGCAAGAAATGTCTTCTATTACCCGGAGCAGGCGCGCGTGTGTAACTAGGATCGATCGCTGCTGGGCTGCGACCTATCCAATGACTGGGAACCACAAAAGGGGAAGCGGGAAGCACCTAGCTGTTGCCAGTGCTCCCCGTAAGAAACATGAAGAGACTGATCTCTTGAAGAAGAATATCCCCCTTCCTCTCCTCCTTCGCTCTCTCCTCCTCCTTCCTTCCGTATTCCTCCGTGCATGGCTACTCCTCCGAAATGCCGGATCGCTCCTCTTCCACCATCGCGATCGGCGCGATAAAGGCCGGCGGCACGGGGCCGCGGCCGAACCCGTAGGAAGCCATGGTCGCGGTGCTGTCCGACGCGGGCTCTCTCCTCTTCGCGCACGAAGGGAGAGGCGCGTCGCATACCGGTAGGGACCATAAATCAAGGCGATGAGACACGTGTAAGACGTGTGCAAGCAAACTTGAGGCTCTTAGGTATAACCGAGTTGTGCATCGGGTTTTCTTAACCCGGCGTAGGTGTCAGAAGGCGCCTAGAGATAAGACCGCATAGGGACGGTCAGGATCATGCGGAAAGGATCGGTCTCCTTGACCTCCTCGCGCTTGGGCTTGCTGGAGCGCGAGACTTTGGACTTGGCCTTCTCCTTCAGGAGACCCATCCGGCTGCTGAAGCTGGAGATGGACGCGGCGTCGTCGTTCATGTCCTTGTCCTTGCGGTTGGATAGGAAGGTGGCGTAGGAGGGCTGAGAAGGCATGTTGGGTTTGTTCTTGTGTGATAGGACGGCTGGGACGTGGTCTGGTATGGTGGCTAGAGGGCAGAGGCTAGGCAATGCGAAGATGGATGGCAGCTTGGAAGCGTTTGCTTGAGGATCTTGAGAGGCTTTGTAAGTGTGTGTATGGGTGTGTGTGTGTGTGATGAGTGAAGGAGAGGTAAACGCCTCAGGCACGGGAATGATGCCTCTACTTATACGTATCGAACACATCCCATCACCAACTACGTATACATAGGGATACGGCTTATACATGGTCCATAGGAGCCGCCGTGGTGGGCTCAGACCCGATGGTTCCTAGTTCGTACATGCTTACTGTACAAGTCCCCTTCGGAATACCTGCACGGGGCTCGGACTGCCAGTTAGATTACATCATGACTGTCCTTGTGGCTGTTGCGGGGACAGGGGGTCGTGAAAGACCTGCCGGTGAGTCACTTCACAAGGGTAAGGCTATGCTAATTCCGAATGCGAGTAGCGAGGGACGAGGGAAGGATGGAGGGGGAAAAAAAAAAAAAAAAAAAAAAGGTTACAAAAATTCCGAGCCACAGGGGGCGGCCGTCGGTTACTACGTAGACCACTGCAGGTAGGCCACGCCAGCCCTGCGCGTCGAGAACCCCGGCTCATTTCAGCGGAGTGCCTAAGAAGTGCCTAATCAGGATGGGAGGTATTGGGCTTATTGGTCTCCCTACGTATGGGTGCAGTCCTACACACCAACTAGGTACGCAGTAAGACTGTGCCCTCACCGCCCCACCGCGCCTCGAGTTGGCGAATGACTGTCTCTAAGCCGTGCAGGCCGTGTAACACCGCGCGCGTCTCATTTGTCAGTCGGGCCTTGCGGACATCCTAAGGAACTTACTCCGTAGTAAGGAATTCAGGCAACCCCCGACTAGGACCATGCAGCGCCAATAATCACCCTGAGGCCGCGATGGGGACCTGGTTTGGTCCTAGGCTGTCATAGGACTGCGCCACCTGAGTCACTGTCCGTGGGCCATAGCTATGTACATAGTAGTACGGGGCCCCATAAGACCGGCCCCGACTCGGAATAGGCGCATTCGCTACGGTCCATATTAGCAAATATGGCGGAACACCGCATGCCTGGGGGAGGCAGAAAGGAAGCATCGGACCAACAAATTTTTTTATGAAGGGTTTCATGACTGACGAGCCTTTGCAGGAAGGGAAACTGGCACTGTCGTGAAGGCGAGAAATCCTCCGGCCAACCACGTCCCCGGACTATCCGGTCTTGCTGGTTCCTTCGTACGGCAACCGAAGGAACTACAAACGCCGAGTGCTGCGTCTTCAAGCATCATCGAAAAAGCTTTCGCTAGGCTTGGCCGCAGGGCGACGGCGTGGGCGTTGACGAAGCTCCACTCGGAGCCGCGACGCCAGCCGAGGGGACCCCCGCAGCCGGCAGCCACTCCGAGCCAACAGGTTTACAGTAAGCGGCTTTGGCACTTGCGCGCTCGGCTTCCTAGCACACGCGTGCCGGGTCGTCGCAATCGCGTCGTTGGCTTGCTGCCTGCCTACTTGAGTTCCGGATTGGCTCGCCCGCAAGTACCAGTGCCGATACGGTGTGGAAAGGAAAACGAGCGCACTTGAGACATGAGAGCCTGATGCGACCCTGCTAAGTCCGTCTCCGGCGCAGCTCGCACATCATTGGGCCGGCCCCCGGCCCCTTTAAGTTCGGGACGCCATATATCATCAGCACACCTGTGCCAACTTAGCTCCCATAGCTCGGCACGATCTATCACGAGCACACCTGTGCCCACTTGTGTTAACTCAACACCACCCGCAAACTACCTGTCAAAGCTGGAGCGAATTCAGCATATGCACGGGTCGTGACTTTTGTTGTCGGTCAAGTTCCGACCTCCTGGCTCTTCCAGATTGGCGCCGGCGCCATCTTCGGGCCCGCTGGGGCCACCGACCGCCGCCGTATTTCGTGTGGTGTAGAAAGGGGGCGGGGGCACATGTAGTTCTCTGGAAACTCCATTGTTTCTCGGATCTAGGCAGATGGAACAGGGTCGTTCCCCCGGCCCCTGTGACCATCAGCTTGCAGGGCCGCCAGCGCGTCCGCGACATCAAGACCATCTCACCAAATCCCGAGGCAGGCCTGTGCAGCAGGAAGAACCATGGATTATCCAGTCTAGCTAATATGAAGAATTTCATGTTGTCACCCCCCGTCTTATCCTTTGCAGAGGAACGCTGTCCATAGATGTGCGCCTGTGAGCATGGTAGTGCTCCATGGACAAAAGTGAGCAATCACCCCTGCTGGCTGGACAACTGGATCGTCATTCTTAGAGCCGGAAAACCCCCAAAGTAGCACAGACGTGCGTCTGGAACCTGTCGCCGACTTTCGGACGTTGCCAAATCCCTCATTGGACCTGATGGAGGCTAGACTACGGTCCCATAGTTTCGCGGCCACGATCAGTCGCATGTTGGGCTTACCACCAGGCAGCTCTCGTAGTCAGCTGTTCGAATTTTTTATGGTACCTTTCACATCTTGTTCCTGATACAGGCAGAATGGGGTTAAGGACGCGAGGGCTCCCTCTGCCTAAGGAGATTGGATAGGCAGCAGCATCATGACCTCAAGCGCCAGGGAATAGGGCTGCCTTAGATCAATGGCCTGGGCCGCGGCCTACAACCAATCTACCGCTGTCTTTGTGCCGAATGAATACGATTCCTGGGATAACCCAAGCAATGCTGTAAGCATGTTGAGTGTTGGCCAGGCGTTTCTCTCCTAGAACGGGTCTACCCGAGAACATCAAACCAACACAACCATACCATGGTCGAGGTAGGGCGATGCCTCGAGCTTCTCTCCGGTCCCCAGTTTTCCCTAGCTGGGCTCTGTCCAAGGCGTCCACATGAACCAGAAGCGCGCGCTGCAACCATCTCTTGGGCTACACCCGGATCCTCTCTTAATATCCCTTGGTTCCATGGTATACCTGTAGCTCAATTGCTCTCATTCCCATCCCATGATACTGCATAATCAAGACTACGGTCACCCATGATGTGCTCCAAAGGAGGCCAGAGTGGCTGCGTTAGCCACTCTGCAGCGCCAAGGAATATGGAAGGGGATGCTCGTACAATTCACCGCTTGGGTCATATCTTGACAGCCTGAAGAATACAGCGTGATTGTCCTGCTGGCAAGTCTACTCCCCTCATGTTAAACCTCCGCGAGCACTCAAGCCGTCCTTGAGCTTCCATTATCCCAGTAATTGCTACCTATTCATACCGATATCTTAGGTGGAAATGAGGTAAATGAGGGTTCGCAGTATCCATCCCTGCGCGCCCTGCAGACTAGGAGCTGTCTAAGTGCTCTAAGGGTCTGCTCAAAGAGACATTTGTGTCAAGACTGCTCGGATTATCCCACCTTGGCCTGATTCCTGGATCTTCATCGGCTTGAATAAATTACTCTAGCATGATCATGCAGCTAACCTCGGGCGGAGGTCGCATGCCCTATACCCTCCTGCCATCTACGTCATTAAGTGTCACTCGGTCGCTTCGCAAAAACAGGTGCTACTCTCTCCTTGGGTTTATAATGGCTTGAGAACATGGCCCCTGATTACCCACAACCAGATATTGTATGCATCATCGATGCGCTGCATGAGGCACCTCTGGACGCCGCTAACTCTGCCCTCGATGGCAATAGTTGGGCAAATCGGGCAGCCACGCGGTGTCTATATCAAACTACAAAGTAGAAAGACTTCCAAAACCGCTAAAAGAACACAAGAATAAATGATTGCGTGGTCCAAGCTTCAGCGGAGGTGCGTGCTGTGGCAGCCTGCCCTTGGCGGAGTGGGACCCCTGCTAGGGCTCTTCGCTGACCCCTTTTCTAAGTCAACAAAGTGCAGCCTCTACCTAGGTAGTAAGCCAACGCCGCCTGCTAACGCCGCACAAGGGCAGACCCGAGCTATGGTTACCGATAATCGATCACGACGGCAAGGTCCAGCATTGGACGGGCTGGCTGGAATGCGGAGCCGATATCCTGTTTGACTGCTCCTTTAGACTCAGTACATCATTCGTGAAGCATTCTCTTTTGCGATTACTTACAAATCGCCCCAAGGCGTCAAGTACCGAATATGGAATAACCGAATACACATTCGTGGATCCTAGTGTCGAGCCACCAGGATAGATGCCCCTCGCGAAAGCTTGGGCAGGACCAGCTGCTCCAGGTACTGGTTAGGCACCTCGGCCACGCTGTGACCCGCTTGAGTATGTCTTCTCATGAGACGTGCCTGACGCCCTACGGTTGACCATGGACATTGGTCGCTGTTTGGACAGGTCACTCTTCACAGGAAATAAGGTGGAGGCTTGTTAATCGTATTCGTTTTCGAGTTCATGCTGGCGGAAGGGACGACTTTGAGGAGTGGGTAAGTCTGAGCTTCAGAACACTTGACCGATGACCAGCGTCCAGTGGCTTGTCCTGTCGCACGGTCGAATTGCCATAATTTCCATATGCCACGGACGTGGCTTGCTCATGTAGGTACTTGCTCTACACCGTCCAATTCCAGCGTTTCTCGCACGGCTAGCCCCTCTCCGCCCCGTGGAGGCGTGGCCAGAGGTCTGTCTGATAAGCCACTCAACAAAAAAAAAATCAAACCTAAAACTGAGACTTCTAGTCTCACACGCCATGGGGGGTGACCAGCGACTGCCAAAGTCAATGGTGTATTGCGTGCTGTAAGTAGAGCCTGGATGCTTGGCCGTGTGCCCTGTCGATGTGCTGCATCGAGACGAGTCTAGCTTGCCCGACGAACTTCAAGGGCAGGAGGTCTATGTGATCGTGGCGATGTTGTAGATTCTATACATCTCCGACTCACCTTGGCCAAGCTCTCGATGGCCCAAGTCCCGGCGGTCTTTCTCTTTGTCACGGGTGCTAAGTGCCAGCTGCTCTTGCTTATTAGTTGGTGCAGCGGAATTACCTGCCGTTCTGGCGTGGCTTCCCAGCAGGAAATTGACCCATCTCTTGTCTGGAGGAGGCAGCCGCAGTTTTGAATATCCTAGATTCTTCCCGCGAGGCTCACCCCATTCACCACCAGAACACCCTTTCTCCTCCGGCAACTCGTCGACGTCCCTTTCCCTGTCGTGAGAGTGCCATCTAAAGCAAACGCCCGGTGGGTTTCCGCATCCCTAGGCCGTGTAACCCCAAATCAAGCCCCCCTTCGCCCTCCTTCGCGACCCGGGCTCTTTTTCATTTTGTCCCGGGAAAACAACAAAAAAAGATAGCCACACAACAATCACGGCTGTAGTAACGATGGGAACCAACGGAACGACCTTCACATCGCCTCTGGCGAGCCTCAAGTACGGGCCCGTCAGCCTGCCGCCTCAGATCGAGTTTGTGGTGGATGCGATCGCGAACACCAGCATATGGGCCGTCCTGGTAACCGTCCTCGCCGTGCTCGTCGCCTATGATCAGGGTATGGCTTCTCATACGCTCGCCGTTGAGCGCGTCCGCATCGCTAATTGCAGTCTCAGTTAGCTACATCGTCAACAAGGGCTCCATCGCTGGCCCGGCCTGGAAGATGCCTTTCATCGGTCCCTTCCTGCAGTCGATGAATCCCAAGTTCGAAGAGTATCATGCCAAATGGCTGAGTGGTCCCCTCAGCTGCGTCTCGGTCTTCCACAAGTAGGTGCACCCCCGAATCGAACCCCCCTCCATCCTCCTCTTCCGCCGACCCTGTCCGCCTTCGATCGCCTGAACACTAAGCCCTCGGTCCGCAGGTTTGTCGTCATCGCCTCAACTCGCGACGTGGCCCGGAAGGTGTTCAATTCGCCGGCCTATGTCAAGCCTTGCGTGGTCGATGTCGCCCATAAGCTTCTCGGCGCGGATAACTGGGTCTTCCTGGACGGTAAAGCTCACGTCGAGTTCCGCAAAGGCCTAAACCACCTCTTTACCCGCAAAGCCCTGGAGCTATACCTCCCAAGGCAGGAGGAGGTGTACAAGAAGTACTTCAGACAGTTCCTCGAGATCACCAAGGACGCTGGTGGCAAGCCTGTGCCCTTCATGCCACAATTCCGTGAGCTCATGTGCGCCGTGTCCTGCCGCACTTTCGTCGGCCACTATATGACGGATGAAGCCATCAAGAAGATCGCTGACGACTATTACCTTATCACTGCGGCCCTGGAGCTGGTCAACTTTCCGATCATCGTCCCCTACACTAGGGCCTGGTACGGCAAGAAGGCAGCGGACATGGTCCTCGCCGAATTCACCCGGTGCGCCGCCAAGAGTCGCGCGTGCATGCTGGCGGGAGGCGAGGTATCTAGCATCATGGATGCTTGGGTGGAACAGATGGTTCAGTCGGCCCGCTGGCGGGAGGCGGAAGCCGAAGGTCGTTCGACCGACGGTATGCAGAAGCCCAACCCGCTGCTTCGCGACTTCACCGATTATGAGATCGCCCAGACTGTCTTCACCTTCCTGTTCGCCTCGCAGGATGCCACCAGCAGCGCTGCGACCTGGCTTTTCCAGATTATGGCTCAACGCCCTGACGTCCTGGACCGTGTTCGCGAGGAGAATCTCAAAGTCCGCAACGGAGACATCCATGCCGCACTGAACCTAGATCAGCTGGAGTCGCTGACCTATACTCGCGCCGTCGTCCGCGAACTGCTGCGCTACCGCCCTCCGGTCCTCATGACTCCGTACTTAGCCAAGAAGCCATTCCCGATCACCCCGGAGTACACGGCCCCCAAGGGATCCATGGTCATCGCGACGACGTACATGGCCCTGCGCGACCCTGACGTGTACGAGAACCCCGACGAGTTCGATCCCGAGCGGTACTACACCGGCGACGCTGAGGTCAAGGGTGCCAAAAACTTCCTGGTGTTTGGCACCGGGGCGCACTACTGCCTCGGTCAGCACTATGCTCAGTACAACCTCGCCCTGTTTGTGGGAAAGGCCTCGCTCCTCCTCGACTGGAAGCACCATCCTACGCCCCTTTCGGAAGAAATCAAGGTGTTCGCAACTATCTTCCCCATGGTAGGCTGTGGATTCTCTGCATAAGAAATGACTGCAGTTGCTTACTGGAGAATAGGATGATTGCCCATTGACCTTTGAGGAGAGGAAATGGTAGACAGCGATCGCCTCGGTTTAGGACTAGAGTAACGGAGCCGTACTTGATCCTTTCACCTTGGTGCTCCAACCCGGCGACGCAGCGAGGCTGATCACTCCCTTGGTCAGGCTGCCTCGCGATTAATGAGGATTTCACGAGCAACTCGTGGTTGTGTTGGCCGGAGCAGAAGCCTGATGGGAGCGTTCGGGTGCCTGGCCCAGACCACGTGTTGGTCAGCTTTATGATGCCGGCCAGCCTAAGACTCTAATGGTTATTCGCTTTGTATACATAATAGGCAATTGATTGCGGCTCTTCCTAACTAGGCCCATCCAAAAAAGACAGAATGTGTGAGCTCTAGTGCCATAGATTCTATATGACAAATTTGCCAATTCCGTCGTTGTCGTTGGAAACCGCAGTTCAGGGTTGTTCATTGGCCTGGCGAAGCAAGCCAAGCTGGAGAGAAATCGCAACCTGGCAGTGGGCGCCGCCAGAAGAAACTGTAAAGGAAAGGAGCGGTCCTCGGATTATATAGTCACTGGGACGCTAGCCCACATGAACTGCACAGTCGAGTCAGCCGTCGCCGTTGGTTTGCTTAGCTCCTCGGTGCCGCTCTATGGCCGAGTTTGTCGATTACTACGCACTGCTTGGGGAACGTGGGGCGACCTCTGGACTTAGCTCCGAGCTCTGCAGCTCCCACGGGCCGAAAGTCTGGAGACCTCACTTCATCCGCCGCGACACGCTCTGGCATTTCTCTCCCAACAACCTGCCAAATGGCATCTAGAAGATCCCTCAGCGCCGCCTTGCAGGCAATTTCTCGGACAGGCCTCCGATTGCAGCAGCAAACTCCAGCCTTGCCCTCACGGGCAGCGCAGATTCCGGCAAGGCGACTTGTTCCCCTGTCGAGCCGGGGCTCGGGTCTGCCGAGGCCTGCGAAGGCTGTCGGTGCGCGCGCATATTCGCAGGCTAGCCAGGCGAAGGTCTGGAGCTTCGAGGATGTGAGTTCGGCGCTCGTATGGCCCTGAGTTCGAGCGTGGTGCTGACACGGCGCTGTGGTTAAGGTCCAAAAGGTGACGAACGAGGCGCAACCCGGTGTGATCATCGTCGGTACGTTTCCCCGCACAGATGCCGATATGCCTACAATGCAGAGCGTATGCATGCGTTGCAGCCAAGCTCTCGGATTGAAATCGTGACGCAATTGCTCACATGGTGCTCACAGACGCCCGCGAGCCCGGCGAGCTTCAGCAGACGGGCCGCATCCCTGGCGCGATCAACATCCCCATCACTTCGGCCCCGGACAGCTTCCACATCAAAGACGAAGATTTTGAAGACCGGTTCGGATACCCGCGCCCTGCCAAGGACGCCGAGGTGGTTTTCTACTGTAAGGCTGGTGTGCGGAGCCGAGCGGCGGCAGGGCTTGCGAGGGACGCCGGTTGGACCAAGGTGGGCGAGTACCCCGGCAGCTGGGTGGACTGGTTTGAGAAGGGTGGAAAGGTGGAAAGGAAGTGAGGGATATATACCCAAGACCTGGCCTGGGCTACAGGGAAACGTTATGCCTGGGGTAGCGGGGCGAGGAAGTCTTTCACTGTATGCCCCAAGACGCGTAAATCGCCAAGAGCTGGCAAACCGCCGACTAGATTTCTCCAGGAGGATATGCTCGCTTCCGAGTTAATATGGACCAGATGTCTACTGCTACAGTGTTACAAGATATTCCCACAGACGGGACCCGTTGACGCCACGCATGCCTCCAAGGCACCCAATGCAAACCTACACACACCGCGCAACCAGACTCTCATAACAGGCACCGGCCGTCCGCTTGGCTGCCACGACTCCGTTTCACTCCTCAGAACATCGCTGGCGAACCAGCTGTATTTTCCGCAGCGGGCGGCGTCGTGGCATCTCCACTCTTGGCTGGGCTGCCGTTGGCGAAGAAAAGCACATCGATGGCGATAGCAAGGCCAAAGTGCAGAGCCAGCACCAGGATCAGCAGTATCTTGCTGGTCTGGCGGTCGGTGGCGCTCAGGACGGGGTATAGGTTGCGAAGGAGGAAGGCAACCGAGAGGCCGAAGCCGAGGAAAACGAAGACCCAGTTGAGAATATAGATGGGCGACCAGCTGATGAGAGCGACTGGGATCCAGATCAGGTTGCCGTAGCCGTACAGCGCCCAGCACTCGAGCAGGTTGGCACTCTCGGAGCCAAAGTACCGGAGTGCGAGGTACAGACCCATAGGTACGAAGAGCGTGTAGCCGTAGATGAGGCCGGCGGCACCTAGAGAGGAGCATCGTTAGCCGAGCTCGACCACGTGTACGCCTACGAACGGCGTCGGCAAGGAGGACAAGATGAGAACCCTACCGCTCAGAAGTTTGAAGTCATATGCGAATGGCTCCTGCCCCGTTGTTGCCAGGTAATCGCTGATAGTTCCGCCGAGGAACAGGATAAGCACCACAGTCGTCGCGATCCAGAACGGACCGTACAGATCGGGATTGCCTTCGAGCACGTCGAGGAAGTTGGCCCGCGGGTACAGGGCAGCCCAGCATCGTGATAGTACCGAAGATGTGTCGACATCGAAGAACTGGGCGTAGAAGCCGTACGTCCACAAGAACCGCTTGCCTGATGACGACGGCGTGGTAGCGGGGAGTGGGAGGCCGGAAGCACCTCCTTTTCGATTAGCAGGGCCTGTCTCGTTGAAATTACTGTTGTGGAACTCAAGGTCTTCTTGCAGGTCCGTGTGGCCGAGGTCGCCCTGTTGTGTAGAGGCCATAGCATAAGCGAGCTGTCCCGTTGAAGCAATCGTCGCGCTCGAGGAAGGATGCGTATTCGGAGCTTACCTCGTCGTCCACGTCTACGACGGCGTCATATCCAGACCCTGACATGATCTGTTCTTCGTCACGCGAGGCGATCTTTTGTAAATCCGGTCGTTGGATGGGAGAGGGGAGGGGGGAGGCAAGGGCGTCCTGAGCTATTCGAAAGTAGAGGGCAGATGCGGGCTGCGCGATTCCATCCCGTGGCTAAGTTGCATAGGTGGACTCGATGCTTGAGGTGGAGCGTATGCGTTCGGGCGACAGGTGTCAATTGATATGGAAGGGTTAGGGTTATGATTACGTCATCCATCCCGTACTGTAGTTACACTTTGTGCTAGCACATCAAGTTATTGGGAACAGGCACAGCCCTTGCAGTGAGTTTGAGGGTTTCGACCTGGGTTTCGACCCAGTGGTAGAAGAGTCAAACAAGTCTTGATTTCTCGGGCCGTAGAAACAAAACTTGAGCCCAATTGCAGAACTGAACCAATGGTCAACCAGCCTCGAGGACCCCGCTACAGTCACCAGCATTGCTACTTTATATCTGTTGCTCTCATCTCAGCTTTGCTTATCGTTCGATTGCAAGTGGTCCTATGCTATTCTCGGGGAATGTACAACCGCGACCATGCAGCAGAAGAGTGCAGTAACCTCCTTCCGTTCCTTGCCATCTCGCAGAATATGAAATGCCGAAAAAACCAGGACGCCAGAACCCCCGGAATGGGAACCGTTTACTTGAGCTTCTTCTTGGGGCGGAGCTGGTTGGTGTGTCCGCACTTTCGCTTGCGGCAGTTGGTGGCACGGGGGGGGAGGCGAGCCTAAAGGGGTCCGGGTCAGTCTCCTTACGGTGGCCTAGCTCGCCCAAGAGATCACGGAGGAATGCGTACGTAGCACTTGCGGCAGATCATCTTGTCGCAGTTGTACTTGCTGGCAAGCACCTTGAGCGAGGGCTCAATGACACCGCCACGCAGACGGAGGACAAGGTGGAGGGTCGACTCCTGTAATGCTGTCAGTAAACCTTGCCCTTCGAAATACCCCTTTCCTCCCGAGGTCTCTTGACGTCTGATTTTCCGCGTTTCCGCAAGAAAACCTCCTATTATTTCCATTCTCCTGGACTGCCACTGACCTTCTGGATGTTGTAGTCCGAGAGAGTGCGGCCGTCCTCGAGCTGCTTGCCGGCGAAGATGAGACGCTGCTGGTCAGGGGGAATTCCCTCCTTGTCCTGGATCTTGCTCTTCACATTGTCGATCGTGTCCGAAGACTCGACCTCCAAGGTGATGGTCTTTCCCGTGAGGGTCTTCACGAAGCTAGAGAGTCGTCGTCAGTCACCGATCGATCCGTCGACTGGACTTTCGCAGGGTCGCAGCGAGAGTTGGAGCACCTACATCTGCACTAAAGAAGGCAGGGACGTCAGCTTCTCGATCCAACAATCATCGCAGGCATACCATCGGGGTAGGAAGACTTACTCTTGACAGACTGTTCGCGGTCGCTGTTTGGTGTTTGGTCAAGGAAAGTTCGTCGGCCGACTAAATTCTGGTGGGGTGGATGAAATTCGGCGAGCTTAGGGCAAAATGGCCATCGTGCACGGATCAACGTGAGGCGGACTGTGCCAATCGACCTTCCAGCACTGTCTCGTCCCACCATTACGGAGTACGGAGTACCTGCCTTGAGGTACCTTTCACATCGTCCGCATGCTGCACTGCTTCAGAGCCGGGTATGTCTTCAGTGTACCTATATACAAACTGCAGAATCACTTCTCGCCGGCGTCCGTTTTTCTTCGATGGCGCACTCGGAACCAGTATGGCGATTTTCACCGCCTCACCTGCCAACAAGTAATTGGAGCACAGGTATGGGAAACATGGTTGGTTCTATTCTTCGAGACTATCTCAAATAGAGCCTTGTATGCATAGCCAGCCGTAGCCCAGCAGCCACTCTCTTGTAGATATTCTAGGTGATAGTCGAAGCCTCTTCGCGTGAGACATGAAATATGCATTAGGTCTCTGCGGAGTCTAAGGCAGAATTCAGCTTTGCCACATCTTCCACGCTTCTCTGCTCGGGAATATCCTCCTCCCCTTCCCCCTCTGCTTCCGCGCCGGTAGCCTTGCGCACATCAGTAGCCCATTGTAGTAGAAGTTGCTCGATATTGTGTACAGTTTTCGTCAAGTCCTTCAAGGACAATGCCGAGATGCTAGCCGCCTCCTCGTAAAAGACCTTCATGGTTCCCGACAAGGCATCTGGATGTTTAAACCGTGGGTGCTTCTGGCCCATTCTCAGAACCGCTGCCCTGAAGTTTTGGAGGTTATCGGGGTCATCTTTTGGAGGAAGGAATGTCAGAGCAGACATAACCTTGCCTAGTCGTGCTTCGAGTTCGTAGTCAGAAAGTGCTTGCTGAGGGTTCGGCAAGAGCTTAGAGCCTGAGGCCAGGGCTGGGAAACACTGTTCTAATAGGGTACCTGCTTCCAATTTGTCAGCATTGAGGGTGTTTGGGGTGTGTGGCTTGTTTCTAACCTTGAGAAGGCTTTATAAACGTATTTTGCTCCCAGTCAAGGTACGCTTCTTGTTCATCGGCTGTCAAGGTGGATACCTTCAACTCGCCAGACTTGATCTTCTCAAAGTCTAAACGGCCGTCTCGGTGGATCTCCGCGAAGGATTCCAGCCAAACTTGCCAGTTCATTTTGACGGCTAAGGGTTCATCCCTGCCGCGGGGGTACCTCTTGACACTGTCTAAAGGGCAAAGGTATTTTGTGGCCAACACGACACAGGCAACCAGTAAAGCGTCCGGGTTGTCCAGCATCCGGAATTTTTGAGAATCGTAAGACTTGATCTCCTGCTTTCTCGCAGGGAAGACATACTCGAGCCCAAGAAGAGGTACCATCTGCACAACATGGGTGTAGATGAATGCTACAGCTATGTCAGCCAAAAGCAACATACCGTGCCGGGGATGCTGTACCAACTTACGTGGAAGGGCTAGGTCCCGCAAGTAGAGGACCAATAGCTGAGGGACGTTGAGAGTTGGGAATACAACATCCCAGTTCTTTCTATATCCCAGCGTGAGCTCTGTCACAGTTTCGTGTATGTCGCTTCCATCCAGAGAGCTCGGCATTGCCATTAATAGCCGCTGCCCATAAGCCGGCAGCCTCTCTCGGAGGTGCCTGGGTAGAAGGTCGATCTGGAGCATCATTAGTTCGGACGTGAACAGACTGCCCCAGTAACGGTAGTGAACAGCATACTGTACCAAAATAAGGCATCCCGTCGGACCGCACCCACTTGTAGAGGTCCCCTATTCGGACAGGCTCTCTCAGCAGAACGCAGCCGAGATAACACAGGCCAAGGGTCTCCCGCACGTTCGGCACAACCCAGTCATCTCCCGTCCAGTCCAGATCAACCTTGCGTCCCTTGGCCCGTGCAGCTTCTTCGTCGACCTCTGGTACCGCTTGTGAACTAAATAGTGTTTCTTCCGAGAGCGATCTCGAACCGGTGCGAGCCTCTCGGGTACCGTAGGTCTTGTCGGCACCGCGGACGCCTTGGAAGTTGCGGATGCGGAGGTCCCAGAGATCGCGTACCACCACCTCGAGCTCTGGTGGGAGGCCCTTTACCTTGACTAACCAGGCGATTTGCTTGCGCAATACCACCTGAAGGCACTCTAGGAAGAGCTCTCGTGCGATGGGTCCGGTGAGATGCTTGGCTTTTTTCTCTTTGACCTCTTTCCGCAAGCGTGTGACATGACCTGTCTGGCCAAAATGCTCACCGCCTTCTTCGTCCACTTCATACCAGTCCTGCGATATGAATTAGCATGTCCTCACGATGCTTAAGCCTGACGCGCAGCAGAGCGGCGTCTATACCTCAACTTGGTGGCCGTTTTCGCAGTATCGACGCCCGCTTTCTTGGTACCATTTCCTTGAAGGGCAGAATTCGCATTGACCATTATCAGGGAAGCGGCGGTATTTTTTTTTGGCCTTCGCCATCTCCCCCAAGGACTACCTCGTCTCTGAGAGCCGGTGGTTGAAAACTGTGGGGATGCAGGCTTGTCACTTTAAAGCTTGTTGCAGTGTTATCGATAGAGACTGATTGGAGATTGCGGTCCTATGTACAAACAGTACTACTGACCAAAGCAGCTGCCCAGCGGACATCCATCACGCCGGAAGCTGTGTTGATAATTTACTACGTACAAATGGACCCTCAGGGGAGGCCAACATGGCAATAGGTGAGGACATTCTACTTCGCAAATAGATAACTGAGATTTATTCGCATTGTTTGTGTGGGACACCCAAGAGCACATCTGATACGGTAAGGCTTTTTTTCTTTAGAATTCTATAGGACGAATTTCTCGCCACTCACGAGCGCCCGGTTTTTTTGTTTTCATCTTCCCGGCTGCGTAGACTATCTGCATTTTTCACGGGAATGAACTTGCGATAAGAGACGGGGAAACAAAGAGGGGTCCGGCACCGCGATGGAGGTGAAGATCACGAGCCGTATACCGTATAGATCTGTGTCCAGAGACTCATCCCATTGGCAACCTCCGATTAGCCGGGCGAAACTACGAGAGAATAGACACATGTCTCCTAGCAAGCCCGACATCAGAACCAGTAATGACCATTTAACGTGCCAGTGCTGAAGATGGTTGCTTCGGCCGTCACAAGATCTGTATAGTTGGGGAATTTAGGACTTGGGAGCCTCCTTGGCTTCGACAGCAGCCTCCTCGCCCATGGCAGTCAGGATGACGACGTCTAAGTGGGTTTATCAGTCTCTGGTTTGTCTACATGAGAATACTGGAGGATACGTACTGGTCTCCTTCTCTTCTTCCTTGAAGAGACGGTTGATCTTCTCGCCAATCTCACCGTCGGGCATCTTGACATCATCCTTGGTGTCACCATCATCGGCCATGAGGGAGAGGAAGCCGTCGTCCGAGATGTCGAGCTATAGGTGGGGGGGGGGAGATAATCAGTACGCCAGGCCCGATGCCGGAACGGACGGGCCAAGCCTGCCTGTCCGTTCTCCGGATAGGATGCTTACAAGCTGGTATTCCTTGCGGTTCACGTTGGGCACGTCCATGTTGTGGGTGGAGGGGCACAGATCCTCGAGCTTCTTGCCAGTGAAGATGTCGATGGCAACAAGATGGACCTTGGCGTGACCGTGCTTGCCGGTCTTGGAGGTCGACATGTCGACAATCTTGCAAGGGCGGTTCTTGATCACGACGAAGCCGTTCTTGCGCAGGGCCGAGCACTGCATGGGGTAGGTGGCCGAGGCGCCGGCGTCGGCGGAGTCGAAGGTGTGCTCATGCTGAAGGAAGCGGGTTAGAATATGCAGAGCGTACGCGCAGGCGACGGCCAGGGCGGATGGAAAGGGGAGGAGAGCGTTGAAGGCAGGCTCATGTGCCCACCGGTAAAGATGGGCAACGTGGGGCTTGCGCGCAATGCGGGGTGTTTTTTTTGGCCGCCCAGCGCACAAGATGAGAGCGAAAAGTGGAATCGACATACCTGAGAATCGTCCGCCATCGTGATAAACTAGCAAAGAATGCTCTGCAAGGAGGAAGAGAAGAGAGTGGAAGGTGATGCGACGAGACCCAAGAAGCTCGAAAGGCACGGTGGGAGGGGGAGGGGGATGAGTTTGCAGGTGGATGGAGAGAAGAAGGGGGGAAAAGTTGTGGTCGAGTAGGAAAAGGGCGGGGGAAAAAAAGGGTATTCGCGAAGCCCAGCGCGCCTGCCTCCCCACTAGAAATTTGTACGCAGTGCAAATAGTGGGTTCCCAGCAACCTGTTAGCGTCTCTGTATTTTTTTTTTTTTGGATTTTTGGCCTCGAACCTCGAGGACGTTGTAGCTCCCTTCGACCCAGGCACGAGGCCCTGGTTTTTCTGGCAATTGCGTTCGGCAGAGCCCAGCCTGGCGCTGTGCGGCCTTGCCGCCGCCCCTCCTCTAGAACGCTAAAGATAACATGGCCCGTCGCTGGCACCCAATCGCACGTGAAGCCTTTCAATTCACCGCTCTTCGCCGCTGCCCTCCTCCGAGTGACTAAAGAGTATCTGGTGCTGGATACCTGCCCTGGGTTATCATGCGTCGACTCTGCGAGGACCCCGCCCTCTGAGATCTGGCCCCTCTGGATGCCGGGCGCACGGCGCCTAGACCGCTTTTGGGCGAGGGCAGCAATGCACCGACGTACAGAACGTCCCGCCAAGGCCGCTTCCATGACCCGCAGGGAGCCCTCGAAGCCCCGGCTAGGCGTGGCTGATCACTTTGGGGCCAATCAGAGCGGAATTGGGCGGGAGGTCGCGTCAGCCTTGCTGAGCTTGGACCAGGCTTTCCACCCAGGAACCGCATGCTGTGCTTCTTCGATTAGCAGCAAGACCTCGAGGCCACGATTGACCACTTCTCATTTCTTGCGTTGCAGAAGGCGATAATCTTGCCCCTGGGTAGGCCATTCGCGGCCCTCTTCCCGGTCCTTCGAACCTCTTCTCGCCGCCTAGAGGATGCCAGTCTTCGGGGCTGGTGTTCTGACAAGTCAACTTCAGCATGTGGCTTGATCGTATGGGCACCCAGCATTCAGGGACCTCCTCGCCCCAGCCCAACAGCCGACCGATATCCCCCATGCCTCTCCCGCGTCGAACCTCGAGCGTGCGCGGCCCGTACCTTACGTCACAGCGCCCCGGAGCCCCCCAGAGAGCATCCTCGCTTTCTCTCGCCTCCAACGACTCTTCCTCGTCATTTCTCGCTGCTTCTAAGAGAGCCAACGGCTCTGGTCTGAAGCAGTCGACCACTGTGGACGACGCCCAGGATCCGGAGGAAGTCTTGGCCAAGGTTTTGGGCCCCAAGCCCTCCGGTGCCGCGACGAGAGGACGGCAAAGAGGCCCCATCAGCGAAGACGATCTCGAGCTCGACTACGACTTCGGAGGGCTGTCGCTGCGAGAGCTGGCCGAGGACAGCGCGGAAGGAAACAAGCCTGTATATAGATTGCAGACAATCGAGGACTGTACGTTCCACGCCCGGTCTTGACCCGTTGCTCCTAATGCTTATGAGAATCTCTTAGACGAGCGAGACAAGGCTAAGTTCGAGGAACTGCACCGGAACATCCGAGCCTGCGACGATATCCTCAGTTCCGTTGAGACGAATCTCACGAGCTTTCGGAATGACCTGGCGACGGTCTCGGCCGACATTGAGACTCTGCAGGCCCGGTCTACGGGGCTGAATGTGCGGTTGGAGAACAGGAAAGCGGTCGAAAAGGGGCTTGGGCCGGTGGTTGAGGAGCTCAGCGTGTCCCCCGTGGTTGTATCAAAGATAGCTGAAGGCCACATTGATGAGTCATGGATCAAGGTCTTGGCTGAGGTGGACAAGAGGGCAGCGGCCCACAAGAAGAGCACGAACCGGGCTCAAGGAAAGGCGATATCTGACCTCGGTCCGCTGCTGGAGAAGCTCATAATAAAGGTATGCCGCCAGCCTCGCTCGAAACCACCACCTGCTGACCAAGAACAGGCCGTAGAGAGGATACGAGACTTCCTCGTGGCCCAAATCAAGGCATTGCGGTCTCCCCACATCAATGCTCAGATCATCCAGCAGCAGAACTTCCTCAAATTTCGGGACTTGTACACCTTCCTCCACAAACATCAGCCGACTCTTGCCGAGGAGATATGCCTCGCTTATATGAACACCATGCGGTGGTATTATGTCAACCAGTTCTCCAGATATCTCAAGGCGCTGGAGAAAATCAAGCTGCATAACATCGACAAGAACGACGCCCTCGGGCACGAAGACACGTCCCGAAAGGCCACGGTCTTGTCCAGCTCCAAGCTCCCCGGGCCCCCGCACGACGCTTTTAATCTTGGCCGCCGGATAGAGCTCTTAAAAACGGCCAACCAGGTTGCTCTCACCTCGTATCTTGCTGAGGAAGACCAATCGACACACTACCTTGAAGTACCGTTCCGGAACTTCAACCTGGCGCTTGTTGACAACGCGACGGCCGAATACGTCTTCCTAGCCGCCTTCTTCAGCCAAGCTCTTTCCCTCGCCACAATCTCGCGACACTTCAACTACATCTTCGAGCCCACCTTTACCCTCGGACAGAGCCTGACAAAGCGCCTCGTGTCCGACACGTTTGACGGTCTCGGGCTGTTGCTCTGTGTGCGTCTGAACCAGCACCTCGCTTTCGAACTACAGCGGCGCAAGGTGCCAGCTGTCGACGGCTACATCAATGGCACGGCCATGTTATTGTGGCCACGTGTCCAGAGCGTCATGAACGTTCATTGCGAGTCGGTGCGAGCCCTAACGACTGCGCTCCCGACCCGCGCAGCATCCGCGTCCGCAGCCAAGGCTGCCTCGGCGGCACCGCATGTAGTGACCCAACGATTTGGGCAGCTTCTCCACGGGATATTGACCCTAGGCGCAGATGCAGGCGACGATGAGCCTGTGATCGCTAGCCTACAGCGGCTCCGGAGTGAGATCGAGGTATTCCTGACAAAATACAGCCAATCCTCGTTCGGTGCGGATAAGCGCAAGCGCGAGCGCTTCCTATACAACAACTACAGCCTGGTGCTGACCATTATCAGCGACACAGAGGGAAAGCAGGCGGTTGAGCAGCAAGAGCACTTCGAAGGACTAAAGACGGCGTTTCAAGAAGGAAGCTAGGAGATTGGGTGAGTATGACAGACCTAGAAACTTTGCAGACCACTTGCAAATGATGAAGACATATGGGTATTCCGTCCGTCTTACCACCAGGAGAGCGAGCAAGCAATTTTCTTTTTCAAAATGGTGTGTACTATAGTAAGGGGATATCATGTTGTATATGCGAATTTGCGAATTTGTGGTCTAAGTCTTCCGAACCTCCGGGGTAACCAGCCTTGGCCTCGAATAAAAGAAATGCCAAACCATGACCTTGGCCCCTTAACTCCATAGCCCATTTTTCTTCCGTTCACTGTACCCACCGTTTGTCACCGCAAACTGACTTCTCTCACCTCTGGTATTGCTACCCGCCGTCTACGTTGCCGAGTCCAAGAGCCTGGCATTGACAGTTATCCTGTAAAAGGCACATGGCTTACAGCAACGTCCTAGCCCGACATCGCTACCAATGCCGGCGACGCTCCTAATAAGGCCCCGCGGATTGGCATTTAGTGATCTTGGAAGAATTGGTTGGCATCTATCGGTACCAGAACCGCGATACCAAGGACCAAGTGTAGACGAGAGGTCCTCCCGGCGACCTCCGCATGAGAATGGCCGCTACACCTACTAGGAGGGCGAGTCCGAGACCGCTGACCGGGGTACGATATTGCCATGCCTTCTTGAGAGCTTTCTTCTTCCACTCCCTCCACTGGAGCTCGGCGACCTGCCTGTCAAAGAAAATACGGCCGTCCTCCATGCTTTGGTCAACGGCTCCGTCCCGTGCAGTTTTGAGGACGCTCGCTTTGGAGATGGCGCGCCAGGCTCGGAGGGTCTCGGGCGGGTGAGACTTAGACAACTCTGTAGCGGACCCGATCAAAGCCTCAAGGTCGAGTGGCGACGGGAGCTTGCTCAAAATACTGTGCAGCATCTCGGGCTCGTCTGATGGGGTATCGAAAAGCTCCTCCCGGCGGCTCCGCACGATGGCTGCGAACATGTACACAGTGAAGACAGGCTCGCGCGCGAGAAGCACGTCAAATAAGCGGGCGATTTCGCCTAGCGTGGTGATGTCGTGTGCATACATGGTTAGCGTCCCGGACAGGGCGAAGAAAGGCTGCGTGTCCGAGAGGTGTCGCCATAGGGCCGGGTCCGCGGCTCGAAGGATGTCCGGGATTAGATGCAGCTGGGAAATGGCCGGGTCGAGCGAGGGAAGCATAAAGTCACGGATGCGCAAAGCTGACAGGCGTGCCACAGCATGGGCCCGGACAGGGTCTGGTAGCACCAGGAGCAGCACCTGGCAGATGTCATGGTAGCCCTGGAAGTAACAGAGGTAAGGATACCGACGCAGGACCTGGAGAATGAGATCCGAGAGCTCCTGCTTTTGACCCGTGAGTTCCGCTTCGCTCTGGCCTGACATAGTTAGCTAACGTTGGGTTCGAGGTGTTGACCGAGAGTGGAAGGATGAAGCGAGAGCATAGGGTAGGGTACGGGCAGGATGGAGTGACGGTGCTGAAGAGGGGAGAAGTACACATGGATAGATGAAAAGGAAAGTGCGCCTACAATTCGGGTAGTAGACAAAGGCTCTATCGACATCTAGCCGGACCTGGTCCTCGTCTCGATGGCGAGGGAGTTCCTTCCATGAGCTGCCGTTGGACGCCACATCCTCCGCGGCGCCTTCTTGATCAAAATCGCTGCTGGCAAGTCCGAGAAGAACAGGCCCTGTGAGAGCACGAGGCGTAAGTATGGGAGCAGCAGAGTGGAAAGTTATATCAGAGGAAGCAAAGAGAGGGAGAAGCGCCTGCAGGAGAGCTCACATGCTTGCTGGCGGATATCATCATTTAGAAATCCTCCCGAGGTTTCGGCTAGCGCCCTAAGCTTGTCTAAGTGCCTCCATTTACAGGCCTCTAGGATCTGGCGTTCTTTTTCCGGGTCGCGCCGGGCAGGCTCACTGTGGTACGATGCGCTCCGTGACACCGCCCGAGACGACGCCATCACAGAGGAGGAGCTTCGGCTCAGCCTGGGAGAGGTCGTTTTCTCCTCGTCCGCCATGTCTGGGGACATAGAGGCTACCTGCGGCACTTGGGCGTTGGGAGCTCGACCTGAATGGCCAATGGCTTCGGGTTGGCTGGGCTGGGTTGGGATGTTCGGGGCGTCTGCAAGACCCCGGCGGGTAACCCGGCCTATGGCGCAATCACTGAGCTGAGGAGCGGATGCCTACGCGACATGCCCCGGGTGATAGGGTGGCAATGTCTGGCAATGAGACTGGGCCCTTCTCGCCGCGGTCCAAGATTCGCGACACGCGTACGGACTGCGCTAGAGACGTTCCGCGTGGCAAGCCGTGCGAGACCAGTGAGCGGGCGAGTGCCTTATGGTTGGATCGCCTCTTGGAGTTGATACAGTTCCGAGTAGGGCTGATAGCGACAAGCGCGCAGGTCGTTGCAGGTTGTTGCAGGCCGTTGCAGGGCGTGGAGGGGGGAGTGGGACTAGGCGAGTGTGTGTGAGCGGACTGGGATTCTCCAGCCAAGTATGCACAGCAATAGGGGGCCAAAGAATGTTTGCACCCCAAGCAGGACACGTGTAGGTAGGCTTTGCAGAGGATAGCGGCGCGCATTGGTGCTGGCGATAGCTGCCGAAAGTGAGTCCTGTGCCCTTCCTTTTTCTCTCTCCCTTCTCCGGGTTTGTGGCCTGAAGGAAATAATTACGCATTTCGCTGATGGTGAGTTGTCGTTAAATCAGCGCTTGACAAGGGCCGCATGGACCCATAAACGGCCGTCGCTTCCTTGTGTGACATGTGGCATGTGGAGGAGGGGCTGTCCTTGGTGCTTGGCTGCAGCCCCCAGTGTCTGACCTGATTCCTGTATCGGCTACTGGCCAGGATAACTGCCTCAGGTTATAGTAAGGCCCAGCCCGTCCCACTACAAACCCTACTGTTATAGAGGACTAGGTCCTGTTATAGCCTCGGGGGCTAATCTGCCCATCTCCTTGAATCCCCCCCCCCCCTAGCCGCCCCCCCCGGGCCGTCCCGACCATTGGCCACCAGGTCTCTCTCGTCACCCAATATTTGGCTGCTCCAGGGTAGAGGACCTCGCTGGCAGCGTCCTGTGGCTCTAGCCATTCCGGGACAGGTCGGATCGCATTCTTTATCTCTTGTGCCCTGCAGACAAGCTGGACCTGTGCTAGCCGGCAGTCCAGCTCTGAGAACAGCGATTCGATGCCGCACGTTTCCCCATGCGGGTAGGCCATCAAGCAAGGACTGATCAGCGCCAGGGAGAAGGGGGGGAGGAAAATGATGTATCAAATTTTCTTTGTTCCCGAGATCTACCGTACATAAGGCTCTCGACGATGTTTGACACCCCACACAGAACAAGAGCCTTGTCCGGCTCCACCCTCGACGACAGCCCCCTTGGGTTTGCGGCTTGATGGAAGTAGATGGCCGGCCGGCGGGGGGAGGCTCAACAGTCCAGGCATCTGGAGGGCACTTTTCTCTGTTGGATCCTCCTTCTGGGGATAGACTGAGACGGATCCGATGCAGCCAGTCAGCGGCGAGGCATGTTCCATGCCGCGGGCCCGAACCTCTGTGCTCGCTTGGGCCAAGGTTCGGTATGTTTTGGTCGAGTTCCTCGCGTGCGTCGCGGCCTTCTGATTGAACGCGAGCGGCGCCGGGGCGAAAGCGCCGAGATGTGGGAAACTGTCGGTGTGGCCAGCAGATCTGCGCATTCGCCGTGCCCGGATTGCTCTACGGCAAATCATCCAGCCCGGTCGGGACGGGCATGCAAGTCCTGGCGCCTTGCAGTGCTCATTTGCGACATTGCCGCCGCGTCGCCCCCGCTGCGGAAAGTGAGAGGCTCCCACTATGCATCTTCCTGGCCTCTGTGGAGGGGTGCTCGGCGTGCCTAATCAAGGTTCTTCCGCCGCCCGCCTCGACGGGTGGCGAAGAGGGGAATGCGCCCCCTCGAGAAGGATCACACAATTTTCTGCCATACAAGATGCAGGAATACATCACATTTTCGGAAGCAGGGGGGAGGGGGGGAGGGGAGGGGGAGAGGAGATGCACAGCTTTTCGGATCATAGAGGCTGCAAAGACCAAGTGCGCCAGCATCGGGAAACCAGCATTCCCATGCGCCTGTGTCCATTCGCCGCCCGCATGTGTGCCCTCTTGGACAGCTCGGAATGCTTGAATGGGTCGGGTCGATTCCGCGGCCGGCTCAGGTATATGTTGTGCTTCTTAGCGCCCCTCTTATTCTTATCAACCTATCTTACCTCTTACCTGAGATCGAGTACGGTGCCCCAAGGTAGTAGCCCCCCTCCCCCACTCTCCACTGCAGTAGCTTCCTTGCCTTAGGCTACTTGCCCGGCTTGCCCAACGGATGCACTAAACAGCGCGTCCAAGGGCCCGGTTTCAGTGACGAAATCTGTCCCTAGCCGAGGCTCCCAGTTGCCCTTTTTTTTTCTACATCTTTCCCCCCCTAAGGTTACATGACGCTAAGCTAAGCACCCCCAAGACTTGGTGCGGCGCTCTTCTCTGGGCTCAGCAGGTTGGCCGTGTGAATAAGGCAACACTTGAAGCTCCCGTGGAGTTCTCCGAGATCAACAGCCTTCCACTCCACCTAAGCGTGCGGCCCTCCCTTTTCTCTCTCCCCCCCTCTGCTATTTTCGACTTGGAAACCATTGCCGGCTACCTCTCTCGAACCACGTAGGTGCAGTCGGGTGGAAGCCATCCGGTTTGGTTCAGCCGTGTCTTGCGCCGGATTTGATTGTTCTGGCGCAGCCTGCGTGTTGGGCGATCGTTGCGCCTGACCGACTGGGTTCCCGCCCACCGGCTCTCCCTTTTGGACCTCGAAGCGCCTCCCCTTCAGGCCCTCAACAAATGCTGTGCTCCCCCAATAACTCGACCCAAATACGACAAACTTGCGCACATTACAGGCTTACGCTGGCAGCGGTTGTCTAGAGCCGTCGACGAGATTCCTCAGGTTGACGAGCCAAAAACCAAAAACCTCGCTACCCCCTCCCCCTCCCCTTGGTCTCCCGTCATCCCCCCCCCGGTCCCGGCTAAGCACTTCTACGTTATTGAAGCATACCGAGTGCCACCAGTTCCGATGATTTCGGCGGAGGCTGCCAAGTTCTGAGCGTTGATAATGGCCCTCCAGACGAACGTGCTCATAGAAGGGGAGTGGGTCACCCAGACCATTAACATCAACGACGTGATCAAGGGAAACTCGGCGGCGAAAGGCCCTAAGAAGGTCCGCCTCCTAAAACCTCCACGCTGTGGGATCCTCACCAGGACCGTTGTCGAGAGCCCGTTTGTCAACGCAATCTTGCCCGTCAGGCTGCGGACCGATCTCCACAACGATGTGGCATTCATTGGCGTAAGTAAACATCCCTGGGGCCTTCTCCTCGCCCCTTCAACAGCAGAAATACGTCTTGCAGGAAAGAGCGTTTAGACGGACTCTTTATGGATACCATCTAACCAGGTTCCTTGACGTCCCTCCCCTCCTCCACCCTCCACCCTCCCCCTCTTTCCTCGCCAGGCTGCAAGGCTTGGCTAATGTTGGATCTAGAACAACTTGGTGCAGATAAGGGAATTCTGCGAATCCCAAAATGAAGGTAACCTTCTGGAAGGAGAGTTTAGAGAAGGCTACCTTCGGGATATCGTCACAAAGAACGACTTTGGCTCTCGCATTCGAAACGCCTCCGTTCTCGGCAGCCTCCCCGACGACATCATTAAGAACAACGACGCCGTCGAGCCCCCAGCCCCCTCCTATAAAGTGACGCAGTTGCCGCCCCAGCTGCTGGTACTGGTGCTCGAGTGTGGCGATGCCGTCTTTTTATTCGCTCGTCCCGCGCCGGATAACGGCTTCGAGTTTGTTACTTCGCGTTTCCCGAGTCCCCTTAAAAACCGTATTGTCTTTCCTGGCTTCCATTTGGCTGTCGACCCGAGCTCGCGCTACATGGCCCTAGCTTGTGCCGAAGACGTTCTCGTGGTGTATGAGCTGGAGTCGGCGGTCGTGTTGAATCAGCGCTACATGCGCGACGAGCCCCTGGGTCCGGTACGCTCTTTCCGAGTGCGGAGTTTGAATGGTACCATTCACAAGCTCGAGTTCCTGCATCCCCAGCGGCCAGATGACAATCTAATCGTCCTGCTGCTCATAATAATCACCAACGGCCAGTCTAGGATGGTCACATACGACTGGACGCTAGGTGACGACCTGGGGTATGCGCTCGCCGAGGAGAAGCACGGCCATAGGATGCCCGAGGAGGATAAACTTCCGACTCTTTTGATCCCACTAAAGACGCAGTCCGCCTTCATCATGATCTCAGAGAAGCACATTGGTGTCTGCACAGAGGCCGTCCAGGGCTGCCCAACCTTCGAATCTTGCCAGCTCCAGTCGCCCCCTGCCACCGCCAACCACCACGGAACTCGAGAGCCCCTTTGGACTGCATGGGCTCGACCGTTTCGATATTCGAGCCACGCGGACTGCATCTATCTAGTCCGAGAAGATGGCCATATTGCCTTCCTAGAGGCTGATTCGGATGGTACAATCAGCAATAGCATCATAATGTCGCACAAACTCGATTGCCATACTTCTGGTGCCCTGTCATGCCTCCTGGGACGCTCGAGCGAAATTTTAGTTGTGGGTGGCAGCTACGAGCCAGGTGTGATTTATCGGGTATGCCTTCTCAGCCGCCTCTCTCTGCCGGTCTGACCTCTACGGAGAAATGCTGATGTCGTCCAGGTACCTCCAAGACAACCCATGACTGTTCTGGGAACCTTGCCAAACTGGGCCCCGACTGTTGATTTCATTACCACTGATCTCTTCTCAACCTGGAACCAGGAAATTGACATATATGGCAACAAAATGGTGCCTTGGAGCGAACGGCAGCCGCATAGACCCGATCGGGTATTTGCAACCTCAGGGCGGGGTATGAAGGGATCGATCACAGAATTCAGGCACGGAATGGAGGCAAAGATTGGTATCGAGCTCGACTATGGGGATATTTTACGGCAGATATGGGCCCTCCCAGCAGCCGACGACGGGTTTCACATTCTGCTCTCCCTACCTGATCGTTCCGCAGTGCTGCAGCTCAGCTCGGACCTGGCTTCGGCGGCCGAGCTCCAAATCGCAGAGGAGAATGTGCAGTACGACTTGTCTTCTCGGACTTTGGCGCTAGAGAAGCTTACAGACGAAGTCTGGATCCAAGTCACCGAGCAATGGGTGGTGTTGACCAGTCCAGCGGCTAGCCGGTATGGAGAAGGAAACCCTGAAACTAAGACGACACGGGTTACTGACGGGGTACCAAGCGCTAGGCGATTCAAACTAGATGAGATACTGCCGGGAGCATCACCAGTCAACGCGGCGGTCGTGAATGGGACCGTGGCGATTGCAACGTATACAGACAACAACTTCCAGATTCATCTCTTTACACTCGGAGAAGCGGGCCATTTTGTCCTCTCACTACAGAAAACTCTCGATGTCGACGGTGAGGTAACATGCTTGTCCCTGGATCCATGGCACGGGCTTGTCGCTGCGGTTTGGAAAGATGGACGGCCATGCTTGGTCAGAAGCTCGTTGGAAGATGAATCGACCGATCTGGAGGTCATTGATCTTGAGTCAGGTATGCTCTCTCTTTCAGATGCGGATGCGGACTCGTGATCATAATCCATGGCATATTTCTTCGAATCAACATATTACTGCGCTCTCCGTTGACAAATAGCCAGGTCTAGCATCAAGCACGCCAAACGCAACCTCCTCTTCCATTCTCGAGACAGTGGCGAGCATTGCGACAACGCCGAACATGATGGCCCTTGGGACCCGTGCCGGATATGTCGTCATCGTTAGTCTTCGGCGAGATGGTTCTCGATTGATCCAGCCGCGAAGGTTCGGGTTCACCACTGCTGCCGTTAGTTCTGCAGGTAACCTCTCCAACAACGGTCCCGGAATCATAGTAGCCTGCGATGGAAATTTGGTCCTCTTGACCACTTCAGCTACGCGGGGATCATATGCCGCCGTCCTCGGGCAGAGAGATCAGATATGGCCGGTAGATACTCAGAATCCGGATGTGACAGTAGCAGTGGACCAGGCCTTGCCTTTCCCGTTCTCATTGCCGATGGACAGCCATGACACCGTTCGCTTGCTCGTGCTGACAGGTTCGCGCATTCTGTTCACGGAAGTTCAACGGAAGCCTGGACCTGTCAACCGGCAGCTGCCTGTCGATGGTACGCCGCAGAGAGTCATGTACTCACACTACCTTCAATGTTTGGTCGTGGCTGTGTCCAGAGACAACAGACCGACGTTGACGTTCCTAGACCCAGACACGGGCAGGGGCCGAGGCAGAGCAATCCGGAAGGTCAAGGGGAGCGCTAATGGAGGTGAAAAGAAGTCTGAGGAGGTGGACTTTATCTCTGGCTTAGGGCAAGAAGGCGATAAAGTCTTCGGCTTGATCGAATGGGAGTACAAGAAGCAAGGCAAGACCTGGCGTTTCATCGTCGTCACTACTTTCTTGGGCCAGCTACTGGTTGTTTCGACTGAAGTCGATGCCGACGACAACATACGGTACTGGACTCGTTATAAGAAGAGACCGGCCTTCGACAAACCCGTCTTCTCTGTGACACCACAACCGGAAGGGCTTATCTATTGCGTGGGGAAAACTGTCTATTGGGATGTCCTTGACCCCGAGCAAGGCCTTACACATGTGAATTCGTGCGACCTAGGCTCCGCGGCCACCTCTCTTCAGCTCTTGAATGACAGGCTCCTGGCTCTCACACACCAGGATTCTATCGAGATCATCGAACCACAGGAAAAAGCAGCCTGTCACTCGGACCCACGTGCCCGGCCTGCGACGCACTGGATTGAGATCGCCGGGTCTCCCCCGGAGGATCGTCTCGGTGGAATCATCGTGGTCGCAGACCGAGATGCTGGGCTGGCAGGACTGTGGGTTCCATGGCAGGTCCCAGGCAAGGCCTGCGAAGTGATATTTGAAGCCGAACTGCCCTCGTCGATCCGCACGCTCCGCCGGGGACGTACGCGGCCTACATGGCACCAGGACCCGTCCCGCGATCCTCGCTTCGGACGCCTTGTGAGCACGCTGGACGACGCTGAGGTGCTAGGAATGGGGCTGGATGGATCACTTACGCACTTGACCCGGCTAGGAGAGAAGGTGTGGCGGATGCTCCGCTTCATCCAGAACCTGGCGATGGCGAGCGAGGAGCTATTCCCATTTACTTTTGCGCCCCGAGATGCCGACTTCGATCCCGAGCCAACGCCGGGTCGCGCTTTCGAGATGCAGGTTGATGGGGACCTGCTGCAACGTCTGTTTGAGAAGCAAGCACTTCGGCGGCTCGTCGAGTCGGCGCCGGGCTCTCTAGAGCGGCTGACAGAGTTGCTCGAGGATGTGGATAGCGGCGCGCTGACAGCGGCGCTCAAGGATGACGGTCCTAAGGAAGAGGCGGGGTTCGAGAAGTACTTGGAACTGGCGTACGACATAATCGAGTACTATTTGGCCCCAGTACTTTGAAGGCAGCGGTGCTTTTGCACCAGCTAACGCAGAAGGATAATGGACGAAGCTTGGCGGGTCAACCAAAAGCATGTATTAGATGTCAGTGTTACTTCGTATAGTATAACCTAGACGAGATCGCGATGATGTTACGACTTGATAAGGTGCCCGAAGCATGTTGGCTACGGAAATGACAAAACCAACCTATGCACTAGGCTGTGGGGAGATATAGAAAAGCTAGGAAGCCGGGGATAGGGTATGGCCACAGCGAACTATTTGATACACATTTCCTCTCAGCCAAGACCTTCTTGGGTACTCCTAGCGTCTTCCCTCCCCTCCTTTCCCGAAAGGTGCTGCTCTAGGTGACCCTCGAAGACAGCAGGGGATTTACAGCGAAAGATGCCGACCAAACTGCAGAGGACCGTATGAGTATTCACGCAGCAGAGTGCATACAAGGAGGTTGTGTGTAGAAAAGCACGCCCTTGGCAGCTTCACTGGAGATATTTCTAGGAGGGTTGAGAACCGTTCATGAAAGGGGGGGTCGGAGGGTCAACTCAAAGGCACGTGCTTGAGTGTGGAGGCCTCGAGTATGTGGTCCCTGTGGCCCGTTATTCTCGTTTCTCAGGGGCATTTGCAGCTCCGTCCAAAGGGAGATGGTGGAGCCCGTGATAATGCTCACACACAGACGCCGCCGGGTGGCAATCATGCATATGCCGTTGACCAGGGGTGAACAGAGGGTACATTTGCTGCTTTCCCTGGCCCTTGATCGTGTAGTGCGAAGGGGGGGGGGCAAAGAACCACACATTCTGCCTAAGTGGCGATGCGCAGTTGAGCGATCCTACCTTGACCGCAGCTATGGCGTCGCTTCTAGTCATTGTGCTTCACTATGGCGATGCTCTGACACATCCTAATAGCGGCCCAGGGTTGCGCTGATGAGGGAGTGTCGGCAGGAAAAAGTGCTTCCATCCCACCCAGTAACTCTAACGACCATGTCACTACATCTTGGGAGTTTGGGGCGATCTAATATAGATCACAACGGTCTGGGTGTTGGAAGAAGCAGGGCGCTGGTGCGAGAGACGCGTGGTTTTAGTAACTGTCGCACTTCATGAAGCCGATGGACTGTGTACTTCGCAGACAGCATGTCACGGAGTAGTAATTCATTCTCAGGCTATTGGCTGGGTGTTCAGCATCGGACCAAGGACGGGGAGCCACACTACGCCAAGCCGCCAATAAGCGAGCGCTGCCCGCCGGGAGCCGCGACGGAGTAGAAGTTGGTATAAAGCCGGTGCA
The DNA here is from genome assembly GCA_021432635.1 of Thozetella sp. PMI_491. Classification (NCBI taxonomy): domain Eukaryota; kingdom Fungi; phylum Ascomycota; class Sordariomycetes; order Chaetosphaeriales; family Chaetosphaeriaceae; genus Thozetella; species Thozetella sp. PMI_491. The sequence continues at coordinate 549,013 of MU270043.1, forward strand.
CAAAACAATTTCGCTCTAGAGCCCAAAATCCGAGAAAAATTCCCTGGCCCCCGACTGCGTCATTACCCACAGGCTTACAGCCCACCACCACCAAAGGGTTCGCTCTTGCTATTGCTGGCTGCCCCGCACTTTGGTGTCCAAAGCACACCGGACATACAAGCCCCTTTGCCTTCGCGCCTTCCCCCGCTATTAACAGAGGACGTCGAGCAACCGCTTCGGTGCATCATCCCTGGAGAGTGCTCACTTGTTGACCACTCCAGATTATGTCTCGTTGTCATCAGCCCAGAGAGAACTGGCGTTTTGCACTGCATACCCTCTTTTTAGCCTCGACCTGAACGAGCCAGCGGCCCTCGACCCCGGGCCCCTCAGCTAAGACCACATCCCACCTCTGCACCACACAGAACAACCGCGCCACCCTCTGAGCGACCTCTTTTTGCCCCAGTCTGCACTCTCCGAGCGATACCGAATCGCCAGTGTATTTCAATACCCATAGAACTATAGACTGCCGATCCTCGCCTTCACGATGCCGCCCAAGAAGAAGGGAAACAAGAAGGGCAACGATGACTGGGAGTCCGAGGCCCTCGGCGAGACCCCAGCCTCGGCCCCCGGTGCCGAGCCTGCTGTCGATGGCGATGACGAGCCATCTGCCGGCGGCGGCGGCCTCATGGGCCTGATGAGGAAGAACAAGGAGAAGCGGAAGAAGAAGGGCCTCAGCGAAGACTTCGTCGAGGGCGAGGACCCTGCTGGTGACAGCCCCGCCCCTCCCGCCCCAGCCCAGGCAGAGGAAGCGAACCTCGATGACGAGTTCGCTCTGCCGGACAAGAAGGGCAAGGGCGCTGCCAAAGGGAAGCAGCCCGCCGCGAAGCCCGCCGCTGCCGCCAAGGACAACGATGACGACGACGATGCCGACGGAGATGGGAGAATATTGACCAAGGCCGAGAAGGAGAAGCTCAAGAAGGAGCGCGAGAAGGCGCGGAAGAAGGAGCAGGTTAGCCGGCCGGCCATCCCCGTTCTTTCACGCTTGCTCTCGTAGACTGACGTCCGGTCCCTTAGGCTGCGAAGAAGAAGACCACTGCCCCTGCCCAACCCGCCAAGGCTGAGCCGGCCAAGGCTGCCGTCGAAGAGAAGAAGTCGGAGGCCCCCGCCCCCGCCCCAGCCGCTGAGACTGGCGGTAAGAAGAAGAAAATCCCCGCCCACCTAGCTGCGATCCAGAAGCAGCAGGAGGAGCTCCGACGACGGCAGGCGGAGGAAGAGCGCCTGCTTACAGAGGAAAAGGCCAAGATCGAGGCACTGGAGCGACTGGCAGAGGAGGACCTGAAGCGGAAGGAAGAGGAGAAGGCCCGCAAGAAGCAAAAGGAGAAGGAGAAGATCGAGCAGCTCAAGAAGGAGGGCAAGTTCCTGACCAAGGCTCAAAAGGAAGAGAAGGCACGAAACGAGCGGAAGCTCCAGCAGATGATTGCTGCCGGAATCAACGTCGCTGGCCTGGATTCGGGAGAGGGCGAATCCAAGAAGAAGGTTGTCTACGACAACAAGAAACGGGGAGGTCGCAAGGATAAGAAGGTAAGTGCCCGCGACCATCCTAATCTTCCCAACGGAAAGGTCGTATGCTAACGTCCGACGTCTCCCTACGCTAGGATGAGGAGAAGGAGCTCGCCGAAGCCGCTGAGCGTGCAAGGCTCCAGGTCGAGCAGGCCGCCAAGGAGGCGGAGGAAAAGAAACGTCTTGAGCGTGAGGCGGCAGAAGCCGAGGCTGCCGCAAAGGCTAAGGCCGCCGCCGCAGAGGACAGTGTTGACGAAGACTGGGAGGCTGCTGCAGCATCGGATGACGACGGCGTCAAAGAAGATTGGGATGCCGACTCCGAGGAGGAGGCCGAGAAGAAGGCGAAGGCCAAGCAAGAGGCTGAAGCCAAGAAGGCTGCTGCTCAGGCCGAGGCCGAGTCGTCGGATGAGGACTCGGACGAAGACTCTGAAGACGAGCAGACCACCCAGGCCAAGCAAGCCGAGGCCCAGCGGAAGAAGGAGGCCGCAGAACGCCGCGAGCAGAAGCACCAGGAGGCGCTGGCTGCCCGCTCTAAGGACAACCTTCGCTCGCCGATCTGCTGTATTCTGGGTCACGTCGATACCGGAAAGACCAAGCTCCTCGACAAGATCCGGCAGACCAACGTTCAGGAAGGCGAGGCCGGAGGTATCACGCAGCAGATTGGTGCTACATACTTCCCCGTCGAAGCCATCCGACAGAAGACGGCCGTGGTCAACCAGGACGGTAGTTTCGAGTTCAAGGTACCTGGGCTGCTGATCATCGACACCCCGGGCCACGAGTCCTTTTCCAACCTCCGCTCCCGTGGCTCCTCCCTCTGCAATATCGCCATCCTCGTCGTCGACATCATGCACGGCCTCGAGCCGCAGACGCTCGAGTCGATGAAGCTTCTTCGTGACCGCCGGACCCCCTTCATTGTCGCTCTAAACAAGATCGACCGACTCTACGGCTGGAAGAAGATCGATAACAATGGCTTCCAAGAGAGTTTACTCCTCCAAAACAAGGCAGTCCAGAACGAGTTCAAGAATCGCCTCGAGCAGACGAAGCTCGCCTTCGCCGAACAGGGTTTCAACTCGGAGCTGTTCTACGAAAACAAGTCGATGGCCCGGAACGTCTCGCTGGTGCCGACATCCGCCCACACCGGCGAAGGCATTCCTGACATGTTGAAGCTAATTGTTCAGCTCACGCAGGAGAGGATGGTCGGGTCGCTGATGTATCTCTCTGAGGTCCAGGCCACCGTTCTGGAGGTCAAGGCCATTGAGGGCTTCGGGATGACCATCGATGTCATCCTGTCCAACGGTATCCTGCGAGAAGGTGACCGCATAATTCTCTGTGGTGTGGAAGGCCCCATCAAGACAAACATCAGGGCTTTGCTCACGCCGGCACCTCTCAAAGAGCTCCGCCTCAAGTCGGCCTATGTCCACAACAAGGAAGTAAAGGCCGCCCTTGGTGTTAAGATTAGTGCTCCCGGCCTTGAGGGTGCCATTGCTGGCTCGAGGCTGCTTGTCGTCGGCGAAGATGACGACGAGTCTGATCTCGAAGACGAGGTCGAGGCTGATCTTGCATCACTCTTCAACCGTGTTGAAAAGTCGGGTCGCGGCGTCAGCGTTCAGGCCTCTACGCTGGGATCCCTCGAAGCCCTGCTTGATTTCCTTAAGGACTGTAAAATTCCTGTCGCCAATGTTGGTATCGGGCCGGTGTTCAAGCGGGATGTCATGCAGTGCGGCATCATGCTTGAGAAAGCGCCCGACTACGCGGTCATGCTCTGCTTCGATGTCAAGGTCGACAAGGAGGCGCAGGCTTATGCCGACGATCAAGGTATCAAGATCTTCACCGCCGACATCATCTACCACCTCTTCGACTCGTTCACCAAGCACATGGAGGAGCTCAACGAGAAGAAGAAGGAGGAGTCGAAGATGCTCGCGGTCTTCCCCTGTGTGCTCAGTCCAGTGGCTGTTTTCAACAAGACAAATCCGATTGTCATCGGTGTCGACGTCATTGATGGCCAGCTGAAGCTCAACACCCCAATCGCCGCCGTCAAGACCAACGCGACGGGCCAGAAGGAGATCATCGGCCTAGGTAGAGTGTAAGTTTGCAACCCCCCATTGGCTAGCTCTCAAAATGGTCGTGCGCTGACAAGACTGACCATTGAAGGACCTCGATCGAGCGTGACCACAAGCAGATACCGGTATGCAAGAAGGGTCAGCCCTCGGTCGCCGTCAAGATCGAGATGGGCGGCCACCAACCTACCTATGGTCGCCAGCTCGAGGACTCGGACATTCTTTACAGTCAGATTTCACGAGCCAGCATCGACTGCCTCAAGGAGTTCTACCGCAAGGATGTCACCAACGACGAATGGCAGCTCATTATCAAGCTCAAGCCAACCTTTGACATTCAGTAGAATGCAAAACCTAGTGAAAGAGAGAGCATGATTTAGCAGCACTGGGCACTCGCCTAGCAGTTCCATTTGCCTCCAGTGGCTTGTTTGTATGACTGTGGTGAAAAGCCGGATTCCGCCCCCCTTTCCCAGCCTCCCGTCTTGCGCCGCCCGCGCTGTTGTTCCTTCTCCAGCACTCACTGCCTTTCCTTCCCCCTTCATTATTTATACGATGCTTCCTAGGCCGTTGCCGTTCGGGTCTAGATCAGACATAATGATGCCTGCATGCGAGCTGGTTGGCTGTTCGCCGGCTTTGGTCGCTTTTGGGGTCATCTGCTTTCAAATCTCGCATGACGGCCACACCGTCCCACCTGTCTACGATCTGGTTTCCTTTGGTTGTCTATCAACCAGCCATATACGATCATTTCTTCCACGCGTATTAGGCAAATGCATGCACTAAAGTGGTGGAAAGGCACACAAGGAACACGTTGGAATGGTAGCACGTAGGTTGCATGGAAGAGAGATAGAGATCATGGCTTGAGCCTCAAAAAGTTCACGCTTTCTTTTCAGGCAATCAATGAGGATAGAATGTCAAAAATATTGTCTTCGAAACTCCTCCTCTCCCCCCGAGCACTTCCCCAGAAACTGCCCATATGCTTTATTCCGTATCTTGGATGCCTTCTACACTTGGGAAAGGTGAGGATCTCGAAACCCGCAGAAGACTACGTCATACATTGGGGGGGATAGGATGAGCGGCCTGCGAACCAGAATATCGTGCATGATCTTGTTCGTTTTTTTTCTAGTCTGGGGAGGTGCGTTGAGGGGATATAAACCACTGCGTCGCAAAAGTAAAATAAATCTATCATCAAACAGCAACGGAGAGGGGACAAGCACGATTAGCCTCCTGCCGATTGCCCTTTGTCCCTCCTTATATGTTGGTGAAAGACGCCTATGTCATCACATCCATGAGAAAATTTTCCACCCTATCCTTTCGTCTTTCCGGTGGGCAGCGGCCTTCCGCCCTGCCGCACTCTCTTCTATGAAATCGTCGCTCATCCCCGCGTAAAGTGCCGGACCGACCAGGGAAATGGGAGACAAAAGGGTTGCTTAGCGTCAAGATAGCCTTTCACGGGTCCTCAGCCTCCTCTACCTCGGCCTTCGGCGCCTCAGCGTCCGTCATCTCTTCATCCTTGGATCCGTTCTCCTTTGCCTCGGCGGCCTTGCGCGCCGCCTCCTCCTCGGCCTTCTTGGCCTTCTCAGCATCGAGGCGGGCCTGTACGGCCTGACGCTCGGCCTCGACCTTCTCAAAGTGCCGCTGGACGATGGGGCCAGCAAGCGACTTGAGCTCGTCGATCTTGGCGACGTAGGTAGCCTTGGTGGCATCGTCACCCTCGTCGTAGAGCCAGTCCTAACAACCTATCAGCATGCGGTGCGCTGCATTCCATACAAAAATACTTACCTCTGTCTCGGTGAGCTTCGACCGGATCTTGTCCTTCTCGTCCTCGCTGGCAAACTCGGCGTATTGCTCATCGAGCTTGTTGCGGAGGTCATAGATAAAGGTCTCGAGTTCGTTCTTCTTCTCCTCTGTGTCCGCGACGAGCTTGTCCTCCATGACCATGCTCGCTTCCTTTTCGGCAAGCGTGTTCTTGGCAGACGTCTCCAGAGAGCTAGTGCCGCTGACGATTGGCAGCTCTCCCTTGCGGACCTGCTTCTTAACCTTGCGCATCTTAGGCTTGGCGTCGTCGGTATCCATGGCCTTGGACGGGGAATCAGAGGTTAGCTTCTTGAACTTCTCCTTGAGCGACGAAAAGGGGGAAGACTTGGAATCCGCCTCCAGGATCGTGTCAGCCCCGGAAACAATAATCTTGCGGCGTTTGGGCCCCTTAGGCCCTGACTCCTCGGCTCCTTCGCCTACGGCCGCCGAGGTACCCTCGGGGGCCATTCCGTATCGAGACATATGAACAGTACTCACATCGGCGTCCTTCTTCTCCCCGTCCTTGGCGTCCTCCTTGACCTCCTCCTCGACCTCCTGGTCCTCCACGTAGTAGCCACTCTCGACGTTGAGTACGCCATGGATATTGACGCGCGCCTTGAGCTTGCAGATCATAAACTCGTCGGGGCCGTCGGTGGCCTTGACTCCCTTCACTGAGAACCGGCCAATGAAGGCCGGGATCTTGCCGGGGAGCTCTTCGGGCTTGGAATAGCGAGCCTCCAAGTCAAAGGGTTGCTTGCGGTAGAAGGTCAGAATCTTGGTCGAGGGGAGGATGTTGCCCTTGTTGAAGACAACCAAGCTAGTGTCCTCGTCGGGGATGTCGGCGTCCTTCTCCCAGGTGAACTCAATAGGGTAGGACATGACATCCTGGACAGCAAAGTCGCGCACTTTGAAGACGGGCGAGAGAATGGCACAGCTGAAGGCGCAGCCACGGGCGATGGCCTCGTCTTGATTCATGGTGTATGAGAGAGGCTTGCCGAAGAAGGCCTGGATTCGCTCCTTGACGGCCGGGACACGGCTGCCGCCGCCGACCATCTCGATGATATCGATGTCATCCTTGGTGAGCTTGGCGTCGGCTAGAGCTTGCTCCAGAGGCACGTGGGCACGGCTGAGGAGGGGCTCGACCATGGCCTCAAACTCCTGGCGCGTGATCATGGCGCGGACGTCAATGTCGTTCATAAGAGACTCGATGTTGAGGGGCCCTTGCTGGTTGGCAGACAGGACCTTCTTGAGCTTCTCGGCGGCGGCCAAGACACGGGTCATGGCCTTGGGGTTTGAGTTGATGTCGATCTTGTACTTGCCCAGGAACTCCTTCTGGAGGTGGTCTACAAGGGCTTTGTCGAAATTTCGGCCGCCGAAGTGGCGGTCAAAGGCGGTCGCCTTGACAGCGAGCTCACCCTTCTTAAACTCGACAATGGATACAGTGTAGTTACTGTGGCCGACGTCGACAAAGGCCACGCGCCTTGGCTTCTCGTCGCCTGAGGGCAGGTCGAGTTTTGTGATGCCGTAGCCGAGGGCGGCGGCGGTCGTGTCGTTCATGAGACGGAGCAGCTTCAGGCCGGCAATCTCGGCGGCGTCGATCAAGCTCCTTCGCTGGACATCGGTAAACCAGGCGGGCACGCTCATGACCAGGTCAGAGACTGGGAGCTTGATTTCGTTTGATGTTGTCTGCTTGATCTTGCTGAGGAACATGGCCACCAGCTGAGTGGCGGAGAAGCGTTGCTTCTCGCCGAGGTAGCTGACCTCGGCGCCGACCTGGCCATTGACATCCACCAGAGGGGCCGAGATGAACTGTTGCTCGATCTCGATATCGGGATCCTTGATGGAGCGGCCGGCAAGTCGCTTGAGGGCGCCGACCGTGTTCTTTAGGTTGGAGATCTCCTGCGTCTTCGCGGCCTCGCCGAGGTAACGAGACTTGGGACCGAAGCCAACGAGCGAGCTACGAGGCGAGAAGCGTCAGCGGGCAAAAGAAACCAACAGGGGCGAGATAAGGTGGGAAGGTGGGGGCAAGACTCACGGAGTGGCTCGGTTGGAAACCTCATTGGCGATCTACACATTGTCAAGAGCGGTCAGCTTTCTTCCGTCATGTTCTGCGATCCGGTGCCAGATACCGGGTGAGAGGGAAGGGGGGAGGAGGAAGAAGGCGGGGGGGGGCAGGCATTATCGGTGGTGGGGTATAACATACAACATCGACACCTCTGTTTCGAGCGACGGCGATGACCGTGTTGAGGGTTCCGAAATCGACACCTGAGAGGGCATACTGTCAGCGATCAAGGTTTCTCATAGGGTGCAAGCAAAGGAGGGCGACCGGGGCTGGACGTACCGACGACACTCATGTTGGGCGATCTCGTGGAGGGGCACTGTTGACTCGAGTAAATAAAACGAATTGCGAGGCGGGCGGGCTGGAGGGCTGAAAGGTGGTGGCTCACCAACAGAAGTGAGGTTTAGGGTTATACCGAAGGGGGGGGTTCTTCGCCCAGAGTCGGATGGAGGTAGGATGGGTCGAGAACGAGGTGTTTGAGGGTCGGGCAGCCCGGAGGGTGGTGGGTGGCTTCGCAAAAGGGATATGGGGAGTTGCAGAGAAGAAAAAAAAAAGGTTGCCCGACAGGTGCGGCGGACTTTCCCCTCCAAACGACTTCACTTGGTGGGCTTTTCTCTGGTGCTTGTTCCCCACACCGTGGAGTGTGCCAAGTATTAGAAGGTGGGAGAACATTCTCGATTGGTCTCCCGTCTTCGCGCAACAACCAAACCAGGCACCCCACCACACATGCCAGCTCAGCTGTATTAGAGGGAGAGGGAGGGGAGGGGAGGGGGGCAACTGGGACCCGGGGGAGTAGAGATAGCCACCTTCGACGATTGCCTTGTCTTGCAAGCTTGGCTCAGGCGGCATTCACGAAATGTGCTGGATTGGGCAGTCGCTGTGCGCCGAGGAAGCGAGCGTGCGGACAGCAGGCAAACCAAGCGGCCGCGCGCCAGGTGCGTTCCCTACCCAGAAGACGAGCTGGGCCAGGTTAGGCGTCAAGGAGCAGCTCTAGGCGCACGCCAGTGGGGCCCCCCTAACACCCCACCTCTGCTCGATCTCACCGCCAACGAGGGCCATAAGAGCCAAGCAAGGCGAGGGGCGAGGGAGATGAAAAAGCTGCCCCGCCATAACATTTGGCCGGCCCGTCGAATCGTGGCCTCGCCCCAACATGCCCAAGCTTGGGGTGGGAATGGAGGCGAGGCTTGAGGCTTGAGGCTTAAGCTTTCCAAACCTACCAAAAGCTCCAATTAGCGAAGCCAACGAGACACACACTTGCAAGTTGCCACTCTACATATACATTGGCGGACCAAGTGTCTAAGGTAGGCACTTATTATCCGTCAGACCCGAACTTGAGCCCCTCTTGTTCCCAACCCCGATTCAATATTTACTGCCTTGGCCCTTCTTAACCCCCCGGGCCCTCCTTGTGCGGGTCGAAGAGAACAGTCGTGGTCCGCCAAGCCCACCTTCTCGAGCCTACTCGAGCCTTCTCGACTCTTCGCCGCCTGGGGAGAGATATGTACGTAACAAGGGGGGGATGGTGTGGGTTGCGCCAAGGCAAACATGACTTGCCTGCCAGTGGCCTGCAGGATCAGGCACTACGTCCCGGCTACACAGATCGGTAAACATTATGTTATATTTTGGATCGAACCTCTACCCCCGGGCGAATCAGCAACCCTTGTTCCTCCTTGGGTCGATTGCCAGCAGTCTGCTTGAGTGAGGGGAAATGCTGGCAATACTGGCAAGCCTCGTCGTCCTCGTAGCTCCAACAAATAAGCCAAGGATAGCTCGCAATTTTCAACACAACAACCCGAGGAGCTAGCATCGGATATAGAAAATACAACCCCTTATATTTCCAAAGGGGTACTACCTAGGGATAGCAGAAAGGGGGCGAGGGGCATTCTAGAATGCTCTTCGCTTGGCTCTTCGCTCGGAATAGGTGCGGCGTCTTATGAATGGCTCGACTATTATTATATATCATGCCTCCTTCCTTCACTCCACAAACTTGGCCTGCTGTCTCCTTAGCCAGGACATCATCGTCATTCCCCTCGGCCCCTTTTCCCTTGACTTGTATGCTCGAGTTCGATGCTTTGTTTTCCAAAAAAGATAGGACAAGGACGCCGTTTTGGATGCAATACTTCTATGAGTCTTCGTGTTTGCTCTGCCCATCTCTCCCTCGGGTCTTTTCCACAGAACAGGCTCTACCAGAACCCCAAATCTCGCTCCAGCTCCTCTAGTTGTTGCAGCCTTCCTTCCAGTGCCGTCCACGGTTTCCACTGACCGCCCTAAATTATTAGAGAGGACCGCGACCGCGGCTGCTGCCACTGCGGTGCTGTTCCGGGTTGAGATGCGAAGATCCTATCTCGCCTTCGACCTCGTCCATGGTCGAAGTCCGCATCCAACTTGCTCGTCCAAGTGGACTCCGGCCGGTCCTCGAGGTCGAGCTTGGTGGCGGCATGAGGGGCTGGCGGGCGTTATGGGACGACGACTCCCCTGTATAGAGCTCCTGGGATGAAGAGACGCGCGAGACAAAGCTCTCATTGGAGGCGAGCCTCCTATGAGCTGGTCGGCTTGTCCCGCTGGAGCTAGGACCCAAGGACAGAGATTCGGACGCGTCCGTAAAACCGCCCCTGCTCAGCTCGTGCTCGCTGAACTCGTAGACCTGGCCGGGAGGTGGGCCCTGGTAGAGTCGGGAATTGCTCATGAACTGGTTCAGCTGGCTCGACTGGGCAAGTTCGTACTTGCGACGGTCTTCCTCGCCCATGATACTCTCGACTCGTCGCGGGAGGTAGATGGAGAAGCTGTTTGTCTGGCTCGAGTACGAGCTTTCAAACGAATCGCGATGGTGCAGGGGGCGCCGACCCCCGGTGTAGTGCGACCCTCCCATCACGTTGACGCTCATCAGGGAATCATCCGGATGCTGATACCAACCACTTAGCGTGCGCTCTGGAGCCGCGAATCTTCCGACCACCCTGTCCGGAGGTTGCAGGACGCTCTTGGACCTCCCCAGCCCGCCCTTGTTCTTTCCTTCCCTTGCTGCCATCTCGTGCCTCTCCTCCGCCGCGGGGATAAAGGACTCAGGAACAATGTTCAGGTCGTCGCCGTTCTTCTCGGCCTGCTCGATGGCCTCCTGTGCTGTGGTGTGTACATCGGCTGCGGCCGCATCGGCTCGCGGACCACCCCAGGTTCTTTGGCCGGCCGTGAAAATCCCGTATACCATGTAGTACCAGTTGAAGAAAGGGTTCAGGACAAACATGAGCGGGTAGAGCCAGATCTTAAACCTCCTCAACTTGGCGCCAAAGTAGACCATCATCAGCCAATTGAGCCCCAGGGATATAGCGATAAAGCCGACGGGCAGGTCCGTCACCTTCTTTGTTGTCGTGAGGAGGGCAAGCACCATGATGAAGAACAAAAGAGCCGTCGTCCGGACCGTGTTCTGCATGAAGCGGACCATGATCAGGATGGGATACCGCTTCCAGAGGCGCCAATCCGTCAGCATGCAGACTTCGTTGGTGATGAAGCCAAGAAACCACCGGCGCCGCTGCTTGATGAGCGACCGCAGCGTCTGGACCGCCTCAGTCTTGCAGAAGGCCGAGGTGCACATCTGAATCTGATACCGCTTCTTCGCACCAATCATAAACAGATGTGTCAACCACCGATCTTCTCCGAGATGGCTCTTGGCGAAGTCAAACAGGTCCTCGCACTGCTCGGCCTTGTCCGCGAAATAATACTTGGCCATTCTTCGGAATGCGGAGAATCGAAGCATGGTCAGGGCTCCGGGGAGGCAGGTGACGGCTCCGCATCCGGACTCGACAGTTCGTTCGAAAAGCTGTCCGTGTATGTACTCCATATCTTGCAAAAGCGTGATGAGGCTGTGCTTCTTAGTGGTAGACGTGATAACTCCTGTCATGGCCAACATGTCGCGACGGTTTCCAGGGCTCAGCTCCATGTCAAAGACGAAGTTTTGCAGGCAGACCCTGTCCAGGATGCAGTCCGAGTCGATGAACAGAATGAAAAGATTGTCGTTCCTCTTGAGGTATTCTTGGTAGACCTTGTCGATGAGCTTGAATGACATCTTCTGGCAGTGCCGCTTTCCACCATGCGGGAAACGCGAAACAGTGATCCGGGCGCCCCTATACGAGACATCGATGCTCTTAGGATACGTCTCCAGCGTCAAGGGCACTCCGAGCTTCTCGATAGTGTTTAGGTAGAGCTCATCTTCCTGGTCGCCATCGAATGAAAGGAAGACGTGGATGCAGGAGGGGGGGTAGTCACAATCAACCACAGAGTTGATAGCCGTGACGAGGATTTCGGGCTCCTCCTTATAGCAGGGCATGACAATGACGACCTTCGGGGCCGATATCTCGTCGAGTACTTGCTTAATCCGCTTCGTCCTTCCTAACTGATGCGTCACAATCTGGTAGACGCAGAACAGCCACGGAATCGTCAGAAGGCCGGCAAAACTCCAGAAGGCAAACCACTGAAGAAAGTCGACCATGGCCGGTGGCCAGATCTTGACGATAACGCTCGGAAGAGGTAACGTGACGATCATGATGGGAAGGAAGATAAACCTTGGTCATATAGTGTCAGTGCCCGTAAACCATCCCACGGGAGGGAAGGGGGGGGAAAGGGAGGAGATTTGCGCTAGCGGAGCAACAGTACCTCAGCAGCAGGAAGAGAAAACCAATCACTACCGCAAGTATCCTGACCGTCCAGTGCTCAGCCTTCAGGAAGACCTTGACCAGACAGTACATGAAGGCGGCAATCCACAGGAACCATTCAAGGAATGCTGCTAGCATCACCAGGCCCACGATGGCCGTGTACACGATCTGCAAACGAAGCAAGTTAGCCCATAATTGATCATTTCCACCAATAAATCGAGTGTATCAGGTCTCACCTCGTGTACCGGCCATGCTGAGTCTCCCACGTCGACTGCCATTTTTTTTTAATTTTTTTTTTTGGCTCGCAGCAACAGATCCGTTGAGCGTCGGCTGGCAAGGAAGGGAGCTCGATGGTGGTCAAGCCCTAGGAAGCTGTGTCCCGTAAACGAAGCCTTTTAAATGCAAGAGCGAGTAGTCGCCAGTGTGTGCTTCGGTCTCCGCCCCCCAAATATAAATGTCGGTGAGTACGTGGTCGACGGCTAGGTGCAGCTACGCGAGCAGGCCAGGCGGCTGCTTGCAGGATTTATATATTGTCAGGGCTCGGAATCAAAAGGCCGCCGTGCACGAGGGCTAGATCAGAATCAGCACGCGCTCGTATTTTTATTTTCGAATCACCTACCCCCAGGATATCGTGGCCAGACGAGCAGTCAGGAGGCCAGACCCTTCCGTGCAGCGCTCTCGGGAGGTGTCAACGGCACGCACTGGGGATCGACGAGAAAACTCTGGCGAGGAAGGAACCGGGGAAGGCGAAGACTCTATGTTCATGCAAAAGAGTCCTGTGCCCTGCTGGACAGCAGAGGGAGGGGAGGGGAGGCACGGATGGGTGGTAGGCGGATCCGAACAATATCTGCATATGAAGCCTTTTAGCCGGCAGCGCAAACGACACACCACCAAAAGTGCCCCGACTTACGAGCTAGTTAGTCAAATCTCTGCCTTACCCGAGTGGCACCCAGGCATGAGCGACGTGGATTTTTTGGGTTGTGAAGTTTCTGGGCCGATGCTATGAAGCCGCCAGGCGCATTGTGCACGAGAAAGGAGGGTGGTAAACGGATGTCGAAAGTGTCTCGACTAGCGTTGAGGAGTGAAAAGCGAGTGTACGTATACGCGAATGCGCAACAGGAAAGGAAGGAAATAGAAGGGCGTTGTTTGGAGTGCGAGCCAAATAATCGAGTGACAGGCAGCACTGTCGCCTCCTTGAAGATGTTGAAGCTGAATACAAAAGGGAAGAGGGGGAGAGGAAATGGAGCTCCCAAGGCTCGAGAAACGAACGACAAAGCCCCACGGTGGCACCAAGATGCTTTGCGTATCGGAAACAAGGAGGAGAGAGATGGGCCTACAATGGGGTTACCTCTGGAGCTACGAGAGCCAAGAGTTTAGATGGGAACCGGGGAACACTATCCTAGCCCTAGTGTGGTCGTTGAGAGGCAAGGTTCGTGCGACGTTGGGAGAGCTGGCCGACGAGGTGTAGCACTTTCATCCAGTCTCTAGGAAGCCGGGCTAGAGTGCCAGCGAAACGACCTACCATGACGCTCACAAGTACAGCATGGCGTCTTTGATTGGATAGTGGCGAGAACGAGCCGGTGATGACCCAAGGGGATCGGGACGAGGCCCGACGGACAAAACGCCGCGCGACATCACCAGTAGTAGCACCCCTCCCCTTCTCCTCTTCGGAGGCAGAGCTGTAAATAGCAACGCATAGGGTGCCGCAGTGGGGTTCCAAAAAGGGCCGTGAGCCGCGGGTCAGGCGCACGACATGCAGCAGAGCCCCAGCCGTGGTGGAGAGGGAAGAAGTCCTCTGAGAAGCAGGTGGGGCGAGATCCGTCTGTTCTCGTCGACTAGAGCGGGTCTCGGGATGGCCGTGGGCAATTTGATGAAGATGAGGGCAGGCCATGAGTCGGCCATGGCGGGCGCAGTGCTCGACGCAGACTGGAGAAGCAGAGGGGGTTGGGGGATATCGAAGCCCCGAACTTGCAATGAGATAGTTGCCCGGATCAGGTTGCAGCCCGTGCTGTAGAAGCGAACTGGTGCTGCTCCTTCTGCAGAAGAAGAACAGCTGCTTTCGTTGTGATCGAATTTTGCCTAATTGAGGCGACGCTGGAGCAGCCTGATTCGTACGCAAAGTACACAGTACCACGGTTGTATGTGCAGGGGGGTAGTACCGTGGATGAGGTTGGAGGTGGGTTTTCCGAGACCCTTCCAAGACTCCCTCCCGAGCAGGCTAGCTTCCAGGTACCAAGGCTGCGCTATAGTAGTACAGTAGGCCCCGTAGCCGTAGCTGTGGGGAAGAAAGCCGGCTTGCTGCCCATGTCCGGCAGACAGGGGTGCATCCTGCAGATCCCCCCTTCCCCCTTTCCTCCCTGTGCACATCCTGACTCTCTGGGGCTTCCAGAACGCTTGGTCGTCAGCTTGGGGCTTTTCCGTCATGCTTTCATGCGGTTCCTGGCGCGCCACGCATGGTAGGTGTGCAATATCGTGGCGCAAAAGAAAAACAAAAACAGTCCCCGCCTAACATGCAAGGAACTGGCAGGCAAGAAGACGAAAAACCCGATCTTCTTCAAGGAATGCCGCGGCTCTATCCTAGTCTGATCTCCTGAGTCCGCTAGCGAATTCTTGTCAAAGCCCCGTTTCCATCTCATCTCCTGACCTGGCTCGCCGGAACCACTTGCTTCCTGACTCGCCGGTCGAGCGAACGCGCCGGCTCAGGGGCCCGAGCCTGGCGCGTTTGGTCGAAGCAAAGCCTGTTCGCCATCACCGCCACTGGGGTACCAAACGAAGGGGTCCGTGGGCGCGGGCGCGAGCTAAGCCGCCCGCTTGAAGCGGTAGCAGATGGCCAGCGTCGACGGCGAACTGGCCCTCTGTCCGAGCATCGCCAGGCCTTCCCGCTAACTTAGTCCAATTGCATCAATCGCCTACCAAATACGAGGAGCCTCGGCGTAGAACATGCTAGCCAAGATAGTGAAACAAAAAGACTGAACTGGCGTACACCCACGGCCCACCGCACCTCCCTTCACCTCCGGGCCATTGCAGTCTCATTTCAGAAACGAGATCCTGGCTCCCGCGCCTGTCATACCAGTTTTATCGAGCCTTGCTTCTTGGTGTTTAGCGGCGCCAGCCAATCGAATCAAGCACTATCCACGGGAGGAAGGGAAAAGTCGATTTCCGAGGGAGGATACTGTAGATCGCCCGCCGTCCATTATATGCCGTCTGGCAGTATTTCGCCCAGTAAGCAAGGCCGCGCGTCGCCACCCTCGCAGACCCGGCACCGATGCTTTGGAGCCACTATCGACCCTCTGCCGCTATAGACTGCGGGAACTGGTAGTATAGGCACCTCTAATTCTAGCTAGCACGCGGACGCTATAGTGAGAGTTGCCATTAAAGCTTCATCTATGCAGCATCTTCTCCCGCCGGCAAATATGCCCTTTGAACGGCCCAATGGCGTGGCAACACCCCCGAGTGGTTAAGCCCCGGAGCCACCCCCTGTGCAACCGGCACAACCGAGATGCACTCCAGACTCCCAAGAACTGCGCAAAACTGGGTCATACGGTAAGGACAAACTCTGTACCGTCTGCCACGTCGTGGGGTGCATGGCCCTTGTCTACCTCGGCCTAATTCTGGTGTACTCCCCACTTTCCCGGTCGGCGAATCGAGCTCTTGCCGCTCCGTGATCGCCGGCTGCATTCCGGACTTCACTGGGGCCTGGCGGAGTTAAGACCGCCTTGTTGACATATGTGTTTCCTTGACACAACACACGTCGGGGGGGTCGTCTGTCGAAAGTCAGTTGCAGACGCAGGTGCGTTTGGTAGCAAGGCGTCGGCAATAGCTCCGCGAAAGGTCCGGGGTTGGCTCGCATGGAGGCAAAGGTGCTCGTCGCCGAGTATTTTTGGGGCAGAATCTGGTATCGTCTCGCTCGGCGCTAGGTCCTATTGAATGCCGGGTTCGGCCAAGTCAGTCATGTTCCCTCCAGAGCTAGGCAGAGCACGCCGAGGTTAACCAGTGGTGTTCTGGCTACCTCGTTACTGTCGGTGGGGACCCGAAGAAGGGTGCTTGCGGTGGACAGGACGGGGGAGCGCCCGACTCGGGTCCCTGACAAGCCTCGAGCTCTCCAGGAGACGGGACGTCCCAGCACCGCACGGCCATAAGCTCTGTGTATTCTTAGAAGAATTGGCATACCAGTCAACATCGCTAAGCTGGAGCTTGCGGACCCGCTGTCCGCTACGATCCTTGCCGGATCTGTTGTCCGATCGGTTGTGGTGGTGGAAGTGGGGTCGGTCGTTGCCTGATATTGAAATGTTGTGAATATTTGTATTAGGGGTCAAGGGGGCCATGTCAGCTTCACCATCTTGGTCTTCGTTCTCACGGAGGTCATAGTTGAGAACGAGGTCTTTGATCCGCTGCTGCTCCTTTCTCTCGGCCTCCTGTTGGTTCTTCATCGCAATCGCAAAGGTCGAATCCGAAGGGAGCGCGACCGTCCGGGTCTGCACTTCGTGTCAGCTGAAAACGTCCGGGGCGAAAGAAATAGGAGGGTAGTGTCCACCTGCTGCCGGTTCCCGCGTTTTGTCAGAAGGGAGAACGCCATTGTTCCTGTATCTTCGACCTCGGCAGCCTCGGGGTTCTCGCGGGCCTTGGATCGCATGGGAAGGGCGAGATCGAATTGTTGCTTGCGCTCGAACTTGCGGGTTTCTAAGCTCTCAGCCATCATTTTGGCATACTCACGCTCAAAATCGGCCTCGTATTCAGGGTCAATCTCCTCCTCCTGCCGGGTGACTACTATGGCCTCTTCTTCTTCTTCGGAATCGCTCTCATGGGACGACGCGATCTGCTCGGGGTCCTATCCGAGAAGAGAGCAGTTAGTTTGTGGATTTGCATGAACAGTACGTTTATGGGGCATACCTCTAGTTCACCGTCTTCCGAAGCGGACTCATCATCGTCCTCCTGGTCAGCAAGTGGTAAATCATCACCGTTATCATCTTCAGATGAGGCGTCGCTAGTTCCGTCATCTAAGTCGATGGTCTTGTCAAGCCCAGAATTCTTTTGATCCTGCTGAATGGCAAGCTGGAAGGCCTTCGAGGCCTCTTCGAGATTTGTGGACAGCTGCCATTGAGGCCGCGTGAGTGCAAAGATATCCTGGACAAGAAACTCGATGTCCATGGGAAGAGGGTCTTTGGTGTAGATGTAGTATTGGAAGAAGGACAGGAAGTAGTCGAGCTTCTTTCCCGCTGCACCTCGGTTGAAGAACATGCCACAGGTCTCTAGAACTGTAGATACCAAGCGGATGCGGAAGAAATCGTCGAGAGGGTCAAGCCTTGTACTGCGCCCTGGAACTGGCGGGCCACCTAATGGGATCCTGTAGTTAGATGTCTACCTATCCCCTCAGTGGATTGATAGGCTATAGCAGCGACTTACCGTGACCAAACGTGATGATCCGATACATGGTGTCAAAGATAACCGGATGCTCAAGCATGCGGTAGTTATAGAGTTCGCCAAGATACTTGACCTCTGCGATTCGACGCTGGTTAAACTGGAATTCGTTGTGTTCGAGACCCGCAGAGATGGACTCAACCACGGTATCAATGACGTTGATGACAAATTCGCCGTGATACCGGTAGAGGGCGCTTAAAAGGATTGCCAAGAGATGAATGTTGCCATATTTCACTCTCCCGGGCTTGGAGAATACTTTATGGAGGATAGCAACAACCTAATGCAAGTTAATCCGAGCCATGCTCGAAGCCAGCATACGAGGACCTTGAGCAACAACCTACCTCCTTTTCTTCCCAATGGAGGCGGCGGATCTGCTTGAGAATCTTGCTGTAGTTGCGCTTGGTCAGATCCATATAGATAAGTTTGCGAATGAAGAGCTCCATGGGCGTCCTCTCCTTCTGCAGAATTGCTGGCCGGTCGGGTGGGTCGACATAGTAGACCGCATTCTCAATGAGCATCCTCTCCGCCTGCCCGATGTGCTGCACAGATTTTTTGCGCTGCAGAGTTTCCAGAAAGGAGGCCATGCGCGGCGAGGTTTCCGGATTCCGGAGCAGGTAGCGGCCGCAGTTCTCGAGCAGGTTGCAGATGATCTCAATGTTGGTCTTAGAGAAGTCGTCAAGGCTAACTTTCAGACAGTGGAACACCACATGCTCCGGGACGATTCCAAACTTGGTGAGCTCTGCAAGATATCGAATGTTGCTGAGCCGAACCTGCCCGAGGAATTCCTTTTCTTTGCGCCGCTGAAGACTCCTGAACTCGGCATCGAGGTACTCAACCAGTCCTTTGGGAATGTCAGGCATATATTGGCCCAGCGTGGCGACCAGCCTCGCCCAGTTGGGGAGGAGATCGCTCCGACCTTTGGGGACGTCGGTCAAAGCCTTGACAAGACGGTTTCGGGAAGCCTTCGAGTTCAAGAAGCAGAAGTCGATCGCCGTCTGGTCGATCGTGTCTTTTGTCGTCAGGTCGGGGAGTCTCAAGAGGAGGGCATCCACCTGGGCGCCGATGGTTTTATTGGCAATGGCAGTCGACTGATCATCGTTCTCGGCAGGCTTGGACGGCTCGGGCACCTCTGTTGGGTCTACCTTTTTGCCGACCTGTTCGTCGGCGTCAGGCTTCTTCTTTTTCACTTCCTCGAGAAGAATGCCAGGCACTTTGCCTTTTAGGTCAACGAGATTCTCGTAGAATCGACGTTCTTCTTCGTCCTCCCAAATCCCCGCACCATCCCCCGAGCCCCTGAGGTATTCTCCAGCCTTTACGATACCAATGGACCCGTTTGCAGCAGCAGAGGCGTCTTCTTCATCCTTCAAATCGGGCATCTCAGCTCCGATCACGTCTGCAATGACTTGAGCATTGGCAACTAAGCGCTCCTGGGCCTTCACCTGCTTCTCGAAGTTGGCTTGGCGATCCTCGAAGACCTCGCCTGACTTGACATATGCCTCAGCATTCTTGCGGGACTGATTGAATATGGCCTTCTGATCGCGGACTAAGTGGTTCTTGACATCTTCGAAGTAGCGTTTCAGGATATTCTTAAAGCGCTCCTGCAGTTCGGGCGGAGTGAATGGAGGGTCGTCTGTTGCATCGCCGCTGCCACTGTCGCCCAGACCAGCCCCATCTGAAGCCTTTGTAGCACCATCCTCCTCGACAGTTTTTCGACCATCAACTCCGGCTGCTTTGACACCTAGAATATCCCAGCTGAAGGCCTTGACGAAGATGACGAGCAGTGGAAGGTTGGCATGCTCTCGATCGTGGCCCAGTAGATCTTTCAAGACTTCCAGAGGGAACGGCTCGGCGCCACCGCCCTTAGTCGAAGCCCGAGGCTTGAGCTCGGTTGTCTTTCCCGTCGCCCCTTTGGTGTCATCTGGGCGAGCGACATCATCCAGAGTTCGCAGCAAGCCGACCAGCCACAGCTCGGTGACGACCCGTAGCAGGACGCGCTGGCGGACGATTCGGTCCTTCTCTTCTTTCTCTCGCGCCTCCGGGGCCAGAGCCTTCAGGTACCCCTTGTCTGGCGTCGCCATGCCTTTGCCCAGCAGCCATCCTAAGTTTTCGGTGAACTCTCCAGGACCGAATCGCTGGTGCAGGGCGCTGACAATCTCAACGCCTGCTTCGATTTCGCCAGGCGATTTGAGCTTGCACAAGCCCTCATAGCAGGCCGATATGATCTCAGAGAGGTACTTGTGGAGGCTGACGGTTCGGATCTCCTGGAGGAAGGTGTTGAGGGTGGCGGCCGAAACCGCAGTGCGCAGACGCTTAATGAAGGCAGTATTCTTCTTGAGAGTAGAGTCGAGGGACTTCGCGACGGGGAATAGATCTGCGGAATAGGTGCTCTCGCGTCAGTATCCGGCTGGCGCCTCGAGTCAACGGCGTGGCTGCACATACCTTTCTCGCCATCCCATGCACGTTCGTTCAGCGCGCGAAGCTCACCTGGCTTCTTGTCAGTTCAAGGCTCGACGAGCGTCATGTGGAGGGCCAGAGAAGCCTTACGTCGTCGCGCGCGATCCATGATGGACCGTGGAGCTCGGGTTTGTATCCGACTCGTGCGTGGTTAGTACTGCGACGTTCGCAGGATTTGATTGCTCTCTGCTAAGGGATGGAGGACCCTAGATATCGAAAGCGGCAACACCCATCAGTAATGGCAGGCATCGGTGATATGATGGTCGGGAAGCAAGCTCAAAAGGCACTCGAGGAGAATGTCTCGTTTGAGGTCGCAGAGAGGACCCGCACAATCAAATGTTTTTGTGATAGGGCCAGAGCAAACCAAGGTTAGGTACCTGAGGTACCTGAGGTACCGCCTCGAAGAAATCGAATATTGCCGTGATGTCGGGTATGACCAGCATTGGTGGGGTGACTTGCCGCGCCAGCAAGTGGGCTTCATCCTTTTTGGTCAACCGTAAAGTAGGAGCCAAAGGGGGGACTTGTAGGCGTATATAGGGTTAGGGTTTGTGCTGGAAGGGAGTCTGGTCTACTGTAAGGAGGACCCCGCTGAGACCCCGCAGTGTTCAGGGTCCGGCGGTGGGAAGAGCGCATTGGCATTGGTCCGCGAGAGCCTCCCAGTTCAAAAATGGCAACGATATCTTGGGGCACGCAAGAATGGGATTGGGCTCGGCCACCCCCCTCATGCCCTTCCAGAGAATGTTGGTGAGTGTGTTGGCTCATAGCTAGGCATGGTAGTAACTGGGATCAGGGAGCCCGAAACAAGACCATCAGAGAGGGGGCAGGGTCGGTGTACCGACCCACGAGTTCCCGTTAGTTGGTGACTGAAGGACTATACCAAGGCTCATCTTGGTAGTCTCGACAGGTCCCTCGGCCGGGTTACCTCCCTCCTCCCTCCTCCCTCCTCCCCCGAGTGGCTTTTACACAGCTACACAGGCTGGGTATTTCCTGACCCGAAGCTTACTTAGACATGCCGCCACCGCGTGGTGGACCGAGGTCTCCCGCCTTCGAAGCAGGCCTGAGGGGGGCACCACATCTTATCTCGCCCGCTCAATTGCCACCTTTCTCGAAGAGGAGTGGGGGTCAGGGTCGATTCCTCTCTGTCCTTCGGAATGCCTCCGACTTTTTAGATCTCCCGAACAAGCCATGCGTCCCAAACTTAGACACGCATACGCCAGGCCTCGCCTTTGGGTGCCTCGTGGACCGCCGGGCCTCCCCGCTGGCTCTGTGTCCGTAAGGAGATGGGCGAGGTAGGCCGATCGCACAACATTATTCCCACTGTGAGCTGGGGGCAAGTACTTGCGGTGTATGTCTATTCGGAATCCTTTGATGGTTCATTTGGCTCTCCAGAGAGAGTGCGCCGAAACATGGACAGCTCCCCGCCCCGAGGCCGTTCCACGAGGCCAGCTTGTCGTCGACAGGTCCAGAGGATAAATATTGCCTCCCCCTTGCAAGTGATAGCATCCTTGAGCGTTTCGTTTTCGCCCGGTTTTTGTATAACAGGACTTGCTTCTCCTCGGCCCTTGGGTGTTGGGCCCAGGCCTGCTGCTGGCCCGTCTCCGCGCCATCTGAATGGACAATTCCTTATCAGGGGTTGTTAGCAATCCCCATTTCAAAATAGGCCGCCGCTGATAAGGCTCGCCGCACCCAACCAGTCGCCTGGCCCACACGGGCCGGGCTGGAAAATACATCTCCTGGTTGTGTCCGCGGAGAGACGCCGTTCCTGCGTGGAGATCCTTCCGCCGTGGCTCGTTGGGCCTTTCCGGAGAAAGTTACACGGGCCTGAATGCGGGTTCCTCGGTGTTCACTATCGTCACCTTACTAAAAGCCCTCACCCGCAGGGGGGCCGCGGGCATTACACTATCCAATCACTAATGACATGATCCCAGAGGCGCGGGCACTCCATGCACTGCTACATCAAGTGAAAGTTCCGGCCCGCGTCGTGGGAGGAACCAGGGTTTGTTCTGCATTCCCTACGGGTTGCTACATCTGAGCCCGACGGCGCCCCTATCTTATACGTTTCTTTCTCACTCCCCTCCAAGACCAAACCGGGCTGCATCCAGCTCCCTCCTCCGACCCGTTTCTCCTCGCTGCATCAACCTGTGTACCAGGCTTGCACGAAGCGTCTGCCATGCGTGAGCAATAGATAGCGAGGCCAACCGGTATCACCGCTCTGTGGGCTATACTATCATGGGCACCTTCACCACCACTCCTGCTCTTACCCGGGATTTTACCAACCTGAGGTTGCCCCCAAGCCCCGCTGAGAGCGAAAGGGACCCCAAGGACTCTCATCCAGATGACGTGTCCGTAGCCTCAGGCTCAATCTATTCTATTGACGAGCTGGCGGAAGACACCCCGCGGCTTTACTCACTCCCCCCTAAGTCAAGAGTAAACAAGGTCCTTGCCGAGGACCTCAAGACACCCGACAGTCATGTGGAACGGGACCCCCGTCTCATTCGACTCACCGGCATCCATCCTTTCAATGTGGAGGCTCCCCTGAGTGACCTCTATGACGAGGGCTTCCTTACAACGAAGGACCTCCATTACGTGAGGAACCATGGACCGGTCCCAAAAGTGGAGGACTCGAACGTCATGGACTGGGAGTTTACGGTGGAGGGTATGGTGAAGCATCCTGTGAAGTTGACTCTCCGGGACCTCCTAAGAGACTACGAACAGCAAACATACCCTATCACGCTTGTGTGCGCCGGCAACCGCCGCAAGGAGCAGAACGTGGTCCGAAAGACAAAAGGCTTCTCGTGGGGTGCTGCTGGTCTCTCTACCGCCCTCTGGACCGGCGTTTCCCTAGGCGACATCCTCATGCGGGCCGTACCTAGACGCGGCGCGAGGTTTGTCTGCTTTGAAGGGGCCGATAAATTGCCCAACGGCTACTATGGAACCTCCATCAAGCTCAACTGGGCCGTGGATCCCAACCGCGGCGTCCTGGTCGCCCACAAGATGAACGGCGAGCCGCTGCATCCTGATCACGGAAAGCCACTCAGGATAGTCATCCCCGGGCAGATCGGTGGACGCAGCGTCAAGTGGCTTACGAGGATCATCGTCACACCGGAGCCGAGCGACAATTGGTACCATATCTACGACAACCGCGTGCTGCCCACCATGATTGATCCAGAGGCTAGTGCAAATTTGCCCGAGGTATGGAAGGACGAACGATATGCCATCTACGATCTAAACACGAACAGCGCCACGGTCTATCCGGCTCACGACGAGACGCTTTCCCTCATAGACGGGCCGGAGCTGTACAGGCTGCGCGGTTATGCATATGCGGGAGGCGGCAAGAGAGTCACCCGGATGGAAGTGACATTTGACAAGGGAACCACGTGGACTCTGGCCAGGATGATATATCCCGAAGATGAATACCGCCTCGCGCCGGAGGATGAGACTTTGTACGGAGGGAAGGTGGATCTGTCATGGAGGGAGGCATGCTTTTGCTGGTGCTTCTGGGAGCTGGAAGTTTCTGTAGCAGAACTGGAGAAAACCGAGGACATCATGATCCGTGCCATGGATGACTCCATGATGGTGCAGCCGCGAGACATGTACTGGAGCGTTCTGGGTATGATGAACAACCCTTGGTATCGCGTGGTTATCCACAAGGAGGGGCACGCCTTGCGCTTCGAGCACCCGACCCAGCCCGCGCTCATGCCAGGCGGCTGGATGGAGAGGGTCAAGAAGGCCGGAGGCAACCTCACGAATGGCTACTGGGGCCAGAAGGTGTCTGATGAAGAAGACGCCGTCGTGATCGAGGCACCGGCCCGGGAAATCAAGATGACGAACGATACGGCCCAGAGGAAGATTTCAGCCGAGGAGCTAGGGAAACATGACGGAGCCGAGGAGCCCTGGTTCATCGTCAACGGTCAAGTTTACGACGGCACTAAGTTCTTGGAGGGCCATCCGGGAGGCGCGGCGTCAATCATCGGCGCTGCTGGGCAAGACATCAGCGAGGAGTTTCTGGCCATCCGTGAGTATCTTCCTACCCCCACCCAAATAGTGCTATCCGTCTGTTCTAACATTCAGAAGACAGCGAAAACGCCAAGGCGATGATGCCAGACTATCACATTGGAATGATGGACCAGGCATCCCTCGCCCTCTTGTCCGAAGCCGCCGACGCAGAATCAGAAGAGACCAGCCCACGGCCAATCTTCCTCCAGCCAAAGGCGTGGTCTAAGGCAATCCTGAGCGCGAAAAAGGTGCTCTCCTTAGACACCAAGGTGTTTAGCTTCACTCTCGACCACCCCGGTCAGGCGGTCGGGCTCCCGATCGGCCAGCACCTGATGATACGCCTTCGGGACCCCGTAACACGCGAGGCGGTGATTCGCGCTTACACCCCTATATCAGAGGTCACGGACAGAGGAGTCCTACACGTCTTGATCAAGATATACTGCGACACGCCCTCGCAGAAAGGCGGCAAGATGACGCAGGCGATCGACAGCCTCCCCATCGGCCACTTCGTCGAGTTCAAAGGCCCCGTTGGCAAGTTTGAGTATCTCGGCCGCGGCCGCTGCACCATCGGCGGCAAAGAGAGGCAGGTGCGGAGGTTCGTCATGGTCTGTGGCGGGTCGGGCATCACACCCATCTTCCAGGTCTTGCGCGCGGTTATGCGGGACGCGAGCGACCCGACCGCCTGCACCGTACTGGACGGGAACAGAACCCAGCAAGATATCCTATGCAAGACGGAGCTCGATGCCTTGGCGGCGTTGGACAGAGACAAGTGCGAATTGGTTTACACCTTAAGCAAGCCCGACCCGGGCTGGACAGGACGGACCGGCCGCATGGATCCGGCGCTCTACGAGACCAAGGTTGGCGCGCCGCCGTCGGAAGGGGACACCCTAGTGCTGATCTGCGGCCCGGAGTCGATGGAGGCGAATGTGCGGGGGATCTTGCTTGGTATGGGCTGGAAAGAAGATGATCTCCTCTTCTTTTAAACAGAGGCTGCATTGGTAGGTATGAAAGGCATAGGCCAATTCCGAGCCTGGCACGGCTCGCACGAGACCATGAGCATATATATAGTAGCATTGTGTAAATCCAAGAACGCATCACCCCGAAGCACAGTGGCAAGATGGCTCGGTACTACTCTGGGGGGGTGGAAGTTGATATCCTACGATCAGTAGATACCTTTTCGGGCGTGGTCGCCTCCACCGCTTCCGTCCAAAGTACGTAGGCGTATAAGGAATGGCACAGTCCATGTCGCCCTGGATGGCTGCTCGTCATTCCGCCGAGCCGGCTGCATGCTTCCCACAGGGTCGTGAGAGCTGGTTGGTCCACGGCGGCCACAGCCACACCACCCGAGCGCATGGTGTTCCATGCGGCTGGACCCTCCCTAAATGGGTTCTTTATGCCGTGTCTCCTCCCCAAGCGGCGCCTGGC
This sequence comes from Thozetella sp. PMI_491, assembly GCA_021432635.1. Classification (NCBI taxonomy): domain Eukaryota; kingdom Fungi; phylum Ascomycota; class Sordariomycetes; order Chaetosphaeriales; family Chaetosphaeriaceae; genus Thozetella; species Thozetella sp. PMI_491. Next base: position 574,392 of record MU270043.1, read on the forward strand.
GGTTGGCGCTCTGTCTCACGCCTCGGGGGTCTTGTCGCCTGGGCATGGAGCCTCCAGCTGGCAGGCGCAAGCGGCTTCCCTTCGGGCAGGGCTGCAGCCTCCTGGCCAATTAGGACGGTGAAACATATCTTCTTCTCCTTGAATTGAGTTCTACCCAATGTCGTGTCGCTTGGAGAGGTTGCGCGATGCAAGCGTCATGGACGGGGGAGGAAGTGATAAACTAAGGTACCTTGGGTACCTAACCCAACCCTCCTTAAATTATTACCTGCTGTACATACATAGTACAACACCTTGTCTTGTCTACTGTACAGACTGTAAGTGCCCGCTACCCCGAGGTCGCCCCTGCCAGAAGGAACCTTGCAGCAAGAAATGCGCCTGAACCCCAGGCTGGCTGTAGAGGAGCCAGGGTTAGGGTCGTATTGTTTCCACAGTGTTAACAGCGCCTCTTGGGAGGGGCCGGTCGCCCTGGCCAACGCGCCCCGCGCTAGGGAGCGGACCTACGCCATTGTCGGCCTTTATTCGCTGTTGGACGACCAATCCTTACTTTCAAGGCCGACTGTCCTGACACCGATCAATAGCAGCAAAAAAGAGTGCGACCGCCAGCCGACAGCGACCCCCCTCCCCAATTGCTTCCCGAAGCCGCCAGAGCCCATCTCGCTTCCGACTTCCTCTACCAAACACCTCATATTTTCCAAGTCGCCGGACAGACTCGCCGGATATATTGGAACTGCATCACCAACCAAACAACAAAAACCGGCACCAGGCGCCGCCTTCGCTCCACCCCCGACGACAAAAACCACACGGGCCGTCTGACATCATGGCAGACGACCCGCACAACACGAGCGATATTTCGGATCCGATCGAGGCGGGCAGCCCCCGTGAGGACTCCGAGACCAAGACGGCCCGCCGCGAGCTCAAGCAGACCACCATTTCGGAGAAGCAGCCGCAACCCGCCGGCTCGCAGCAGTCGCAGGAGGACAAGAGTGGCTCGGACGAAGACACCGCCAAAGATAAGGCATCGCAGCGGAAGTCTACCCCCGAGCCTGCCGTGCGCTTAGCGGCGCCCCACGACGACCTCAGGGAGCAGGTCTCGTCTCCCAAGAAGAAGCGAGCGCACGAGGAGCTCGACGAGCATAAGGACTCTGACGGCGCCGCGGCAGACGGCGAGGTCGAGAGCAAAGCTGCTAATGGCAGTGCTGCGCTAAGCCGGACCGACCGGTCGGAGCCAGAGAAGAAGCGGGCGCGGGATCATGAGGGAGACAAGGCTCCCAAGGATGGCGCGGAGGACGAAACTGTATTTACCCCCTCCCTTAGGCTTTATCTTCTTCGCCACGGCGTTCCCTACCCTCCTCGATCCATCTGTCGCTACCAAGTCTAACGAGTAATAGGCTGCCTCCGCCCCCGACAGCGAGGCCAAACTGACCGCGGCCGAGACGTCTAAAGAAACGGCAGAAGAGACCAAGACGGAAGAGGACAAGGCGCAGACACCTTCTACAGCCTTTGCGCAGTCAGGCTTCGCGAAGCATGCAGCCTCATCACAGTCACCCTTTGGCGCGCTTGGATCCTCGAGTAAACCCAGCTTGTTTGGCGCATCCTCAGGAGGAACCCCCTCCCCGTTTGGCTCTGCAGCCTCATCTAAGGCTGCCGGAGCCCCGAAGCTCGATTTCAGCAGCTCTTCTGGGACCTCGCCTTTCGGCGCCGTAGGTGCCTCCAAGCCTAGCGAGCCTGCGGCAGCCCCCAAGCTCAACTTCACCTCTGCAAGCTCCTCATCCCCTTTCGCAACAGTAGCTCTCAACGGTAAGCCGTCAGGCTTCGCAAGCGGCAGCACGCTTGGAGGTACCGGGTCATTCGCAGGCGGCAAGACTTTCGGCAGTGGCTTCGGGGCTGGCTCGGCCTTCGGTGCCCCCCGTTTGACTAGCTTTGCGAGCCAGCTTGGCGAGACGCTTAAGAGCGAGAAGCCAGCCAAGCCCTTTGGAGCACCCGAGAGCGACGCCGAAGAAAGTGGAGATGATGACGAGGAGGAGGAAGAGGGCGAGAACGGAGCCGCTGGTGCTGCCGATGAACACGGGGAAGAGAAAGACAAGGAGGAGGGGAAGCAAGTCGTGGATGACAAGAAAAAGATCCGACTTCAGAAGGGTAAGTTGCCACACCCCTGATGTCTGCTATACTTCTGCACCGGCACTAACGCACATTGGGGTGTAGTCGAGGTTGACGATGGCGAGTCAGGCGATGTTACTATCCTCGCTGTTCGAGCCAAGATGTTCCAGATGGAGAAAGGAGAAGGATGGAAAGAACGCGGTGCCGGAATGCTGAAGGTTAACGTTCCTAAGGAGACCGTTGACATCAACGAGCAAGGCTACGCCGACATGGCGTCCTTTGATGCCTCGGTCCTCGAGGAAAATGACACCTCCCGCGTTCGACTCATCCTGCGGCAAGACCACACCCTTCGCGTCATTCTTAACAGTCCAATTGTCCCGGCCATGAAATTCCAGCTCAACCAGAAGCTCAAGGCAGCCTTCGTACTATTTACGGCGTTTGAGAGCAACGAGGTCAAGCAGGTGCAGATGAAGGCAAGTCAATCTCCGCGTGAAGACTTCCAGTGTTTTTGTCCTCGGCTAACTAGCGGAATAGATGAGCGAAACGAATGCAACCAACTTTACGCAATTAATGGACCTCTTGCAGAGACAGCTAGCAGACGTTTAAGCCGGCACATATCCATGCCTCTTCGATGGCCCTTCTCGGCCTGATTGCATAGCATGAGCGAAGCCTGATTTCAGCGCCAACGATCGTTGGCGTCTAGGAATCGCTTCATCTTTGGCATCCCACTCTAACACGAGCAACCCCCGCCACTACCCATCAATTGATTATAGGAGTTTGAGGCGAAGTCGAGAACGGATATACTATGGAGGAAGGTCATCAATGCATGGCTGCATGGAATAAATACCTGGCGGCGGCGGCGGACTCGACGGAGGACCGAGGCGGCGGCTGGACAGGAACGGAAGCGCTCCGGCAGTTAGGGTGTGTCCTAGGAGTGCGTTTCCATTCTTTGTACATGGCAACAGCGACCTGTTTCCTTGTTTCCACCGAGGGACAAAAGCATCTATAGAGACGTGAGGGCAGCTTTACATTCCCCGAGGCGTCCTCCGGTCGTGAAGCGAAATACATACAAAACTTTGAACCGTGGAGACCCTTCAGGAACCAAGGCAGAACAACAACAACGGAAACCTCTCCGTCAGTATTGCTTCGCCAGTACCGTGATGTATGTTACTTCGGGCAATGTAAGCTTACTCACATTTGCGGGCAGGACGGGTAATTTAAAAAAGAAGAGAAACAGTAATAAGAAGGAAAGGAGAGAGAAAAAGAAACCGAGAAACGGCGTCACTCTCGCCTAGGTACCCTTTCGAAGGAAAGCTGATCTCAAGCGGCGCCCTTTGAGTGCCACGACGAGCACGTGATTACCCGCCACTTTCGTGAAGCCTGGAGGCGTTGTGGGACGTCATCCATTCACATCGCGTCCACCGATCGCAGCCATGACAGTTCTACCGCTTGGAGTGCCTTGATCGCCGACCATCTGATCATGGTAGAGGATCGTCAGAAATATGCCTACGCCAGAGAGTGATAGCGGTGCTCCCCCGACTCATCTCGGGAAGCGCAAAAGGGGACCTGGCGACCCGAAGTCGCCACCTGCTGCGAGCCCCTCTCCAGCCAGGGGCCCAACTCCAGAGGTGATAATAGATCCCACCAGGAAGTCTAAATCTGGCAAAGGTGGAAAGTCGGCGGGCTCCAAGCGAAAGGAGGCTTCTATCAAGCCCGTCGAATGCGTCATCGAGTGGCCCGACTGGTTCAAGTCCCTCGAGCGCACGCACCGGGCGCTGAATCTCGTATTCACCTTCTGCTGCACACGAAAGCACATAGTTACCACGTTCGACACGATCCGGTCCTCTGTCGAATCTCACATCAAGCGAGCGCTGGCGATCGAAGATGTCGCCGCCATCGTCGCCCTCCGGCCTGACGGCATCAACTTTGCTTATGTCGACGAGCTAATGCTGCAGATCGACGTCAAGGGAGCCGAGAAGGATGACACATTCAAGACGGGTCGGTACCGGGGCAAGGGCTCTCAAGCTATCGCCCCCGACTCCTCGGTTGGCGGCATCACTGGCTTGGAATCGCTCGGCGGCGGGCGGGACGAGATCGAGCCGAGCGGCAAGGAAGTCCTCTATTTCGAGTTCATCGACGAAGACCTCAAGCGCCAAGTGCAAGACAAGAAGACGGGGGAGCCGACTAAACCGACAAGGATGCTGCGGAACGAGGACCTCAGGATGCCTGTCTACAGCCAGATGCAGATGACGAATCTGATCGAAAAAAGAAACCTCAAGTTCACGAACGCCATAAATCAGTTCATTAACCGCTGCGTAGAGGAGAGGGTAGAACCAGAGTTGGAGCTCAAGAGCGAGGCTGAGGCGTACATCCCGCAACCAACTACCCGCGAGTCTTCGCCGCCGCCGGCCCTTACCAGCACCCTCCCGGAAGCGATCCCCAAGGAGCGAAAGAGCATCCCGGAGATCGTTCAGGAGTTGAAGGATAGCCCCTGGTATACAGGACAGGTTGTACCCGATGGCCACCGAGTATTCGAAGCCCAGGAGCCAGTCTACGGGGATCTTAACTTTCTTATGAGCCAGGACCTAGTCAATGCGCTATACAATGCTAAGGGCATCACGCAATTCTTTGCGCACCAGGCTGAGGCGATCAATGCTCTGCACGACGGCCACAATGTTGTGGTGGCGACGTCGACGAGCTCCGGCAAGTCTCTGATCTACCAGCTGCCAGTGCTACACGCACTCGAGCAGGATCATAGCACACGGGCCATGTACATTTTCCCGACCAAGGCTCTAGCACAGGACCAAAAGCGAAGCCTGAAGGACCTCATGCGCTACATGCCGGGTCTCGAAGAGATGCTTGTCGAGACCTACGACGGAGACACTCCAATGGGCGAAAGAAACGGGATACGAGACGAGGCGAGGATCATCTTCACAAATCCCGATATGCTTCACATAACGATCCTCCCGCAGGAGGAAAGATGGAGGTCTTTTCTCCAGAATCTGAAGTACGTCGTTGGTAAGTAGCTTGCATGCTTGTTCGGCCAGGACGCCCCCCTCCCAAACCCTCAGCTGACCTCGCTCAGTGGATGAGCTACACTACTACAACGGCCTGATAGGTTCGCACGTGTCGTTCATCATGCGTCGCCTGAGGCGCACCTGTGCGGCTGTCGGCAACCGGCGAGTCAAGTTCATCTCGTGCTCCGCGACAGTGGCCAATCCCGAGCAGCACTTCGCCACCATTTTTGGCTTGGATGACGTCCATCTAGTTGACTTTGATGGATCACCCTCTGGTAAGCTTTCTCGCTCTATACATATCAGCAACGGGCCTTCTGCTAACTTTTGTATAGGTCGTAAAGAGTTTCTCTGCTGGAACACGCCCTACAAAGATCCAGGCGACCCTTCCAGTGGGCGAGGTAGCGCCAAGTTCGAGTGTGCTCGCCTCTTTTGCCAGCTGATTCTGCGCGGTGTCCGGGTCATCGCCTTCTGTAAGGTTCGCGAGCAATGCGAGACGCTTCTTGGTGCGGTGAAGCACGAGCTGGAAAACCTGGGGCGCGCTGAGTGCATCGCCCGAGTGATGGGCTACCGCGGGGGCTATACCCCTCAGGACCGCCGGCAAATCGAGAGTGAGATGTTCGAGGGGAAACTTCTCGGAATCATCGCCACGACAGCCTTGGAGCTCGGCGTCGACATTGGCACGCTGGATTGTGTACTCACCTGGGGATTTCCATACACGATCGCCAACCTCCGGCAACAGAGCGGACGGGCTGGCCGTCGGAACAAGGATTCCCTATCGATCCTCGTCGGTGACTGCTTTGCCACGGACCAGCACTACATGCAGAACCCAGAGGAGCTGTTCACGCAGCCAAACGCCGAGCTGCAGGTTGATCTTGAGAATATGCTGGTACGAGAAGGCCACATCCAGTGCGCCGCGTACGAGATGCCCATCAAGCCCCGTGAAGATGCACAGTACTTTGGTAGCGACCTGCAGGAGATATGCGAGGAGAGGCTGGTCGGGGACGAGGAGGGCTTCTTTCACTGCCACAACCGGTTCCGCCCCCAGCCTTCCAAGTTTGTCACGATTCGTGACACCGAAGACGAACATTTTGCCATCATCGACATCAGCAATGGCCGCAACGTGGTTCTAGAAGAACTCGAGGCATCGCGGGCTACGTTCACTATCTACGATGGAGCCATCTTCCTGCACCAGGGAAACACATACCTAGTGCGCGACTTCAATCCCGACAAGGGAATCGCTAGGGTGGAAAAGGTGAAGGTCGAGTGGACAACTACGCAGCGCGACTTCACCGATATCGACCCGGTCGCGACCGAGGCTATCAAGCGCATCCCCGGGTCGCGATCTAGCGCCTATCACGGCTCCATCCGCATCAAGCAGGTGGTGTTTGGGTACTTCAAAGTCGACCGCAAAGGCCGCGTGCTCGACGCCGTGCAGGTCGACAACCCGCCGGTCATCCGGTACAGCAAGGGGATGTGGCTCGATGTGCCGCGGCAGGCGCTCGAGATCCTGACCCAGCGGCGGCTCAACTTGGCTGGGGCGATCCACGCGGCCGAGCATGCGGTCATGAGCCTGGTCCCCAACTTCGTCATCAGCATGCCGGGCGATGTACGCACCGAGTGCAAGGCCGGGCTCAAGGAGTTCGCTAAGACGGAGACGCAGCGCAAACGGCCGGCGCGGCTCACCTTCTACGACGCCAAGGGCGGGGCGGGCGGATCTGGCATCAACACCAAGGCGTTCGAGTTCATCGACTTGCTGCTCAAGCAAGCGCTTGAGCGGGTGTTGGCCTGCCAGTGTCACCAGGGCTGTATAGAGTGCGTGTGCTCGGCACTGTGCAAGGAGGCCAACGAGGTCATGAGCAAGGCGGGCTGCGAGGTGGTGCTCAAGAGCCTGCTCGGGGAGGAAATCGACATAGACGCACTGCCCATGGGCCCCGAGGACCTCAGTCCGGCGGGAGTTGAGACTGTCGTGATCGCTCGGCCTGTGCCTCCCAGGAACCGTCAGGCGCTGCGGGTGGTAGGCGGCGGAGAGGAGGCGATGGGAGCGGGCGATGATGATGTGTGATGGCATTGATACAGTGTAGGCGTTCCCGGCCCGCGCGCATGATGCGCCCGTCTGGCTGTCCTCCTTTGCTGGGTAGTACATAGGTGCCGTTGTAACAACATGTTGAATCCCCGTACCCTTCTCCTCTTCCACCGCTCTTTCCCCCCTTCACCGCGACTGTAAGTCTCCGGCAGCTGCACAACTTTCATGAAGGCCGGTATCCGAGAACGGAAGCGCCGCAGTCATCCAGCAGGCTTATGTATGTAGGATGTACTGTATGTACCTAGGATGGGACGATGGCGCTGTGCCAGGCTTGGCGCCAACCGGAAGGGTTCTTCATAAGCCATGGGTCACAGCACTTTTTCTTGGTAAGCCATAGCACTCGGCAGCTGCATTGTCTACTATGTAGCCATCAGGACCGCCAAGCAGCGGCCGGACCAATTTTATTTGGCGACATTGTACTCCGTTCTGTAAGCCTTCGTATTTTGTGATTATTCTTATTTTTTCGGCTCTCGCAGCTGTCTGCTTTCCCGACCAAAAGAGAGAAAGGATCCCCAGCAAAGGGGCTGTGTCGCTCCTACCCTGGGCTCCGGCTTCCCCACATGAGGCTCCAAGGGGTGCGCCTCCTACGGCAAGAAATCCGAACCGAGAAAGGGTGCCCGCCTGCCCAGAGATAAGAAATGGAGAAAATAGAGCCAGACAAAACCCTACATGTTTCTCCTCCAGGGCCACCCCCAGATCTTCCTGGGCGTCTCTCCCCGCCGCGATCACCGCCATAACGCACCGTGTTCTATGCACGCCACCATCAATCCTCAGCCCGTCTCAGCAGCAGCCCGTCTATTTGCGACCCAATCCCCTCTCCTTCGTGGGGGGCTCAAGGGGTAGAACCAGGCGGCCCGCCAAGAGATGCTCGACACCCGTCTTGCAGCAGGACCAACTCCCAGGCTCCCCACGCTGGTTCCATTCACTGCTTCATTCACTGCCCCAGTCACTTGGGCGACCTCCACTTTCGCTCTTACTTTGTACTTGTGGTAGGTGTACTGAGTATGTGGGCAAGGCAGGCCACTGCTGGTGCCTTGATGGTACCCATGTGGCCATGATACAGGCCCAGGCTAGTGCTGACACATAGTCGCTGGGCGTACCTCTTTGGTAGGGTCTCGGATCAGGCCTAGGCTAGTGCCCCAATCTGGTTCTAAAAGGCCCCATTGTGGCACGGAGGAATCCCGAGCTAGGTACTGTACGTTAGCAAGGTAGGATGGGTCGTGACTGCCGTGGCCGTGCAAAATCCAACCGTGATTGTTGGCCGCATGGAGCAAGGGGGTTGATCAAGGTACCTTAGATGTTAGGTGCCTGTTTTGTAGCGGAGGGGGGGGCTGACTCGAAACGAGCGGCTACGGCTCAGCAACATGTACAGGACCTAGGCAGTATGTTTGTAAATTTCCTACCTGTGCACAGTATTGATTCCCTGCAGGAAAGAGAGAAAAAAAAAAAAAAAAAAAAAGAGGGGGTTAGGGGGGGAGGCGAGGATAGCTGGCAATGCATCCCATGCAGCTCATGAGCCCAGTGCACCATCGCTCTCTGGTCGCTCTCCCATCATCGGCCCAATCTGACAGGATTTCAGTGCCATGAGCCATGAGCACCCTTCAGTGGAGGGGTCTACCTGCAGCCAGGGGCTACAGGGCTGCGGTGTGCGGCGGCCGCTTCTTGGCACTTGGCATCCCGCTGACCTATGCCGTGCTGGGACGAAGAAGGGTGGAGAGGCCTGGTTGTCTAGGCCTTAGAGACCAGGCTAGGAGCTCTTCGGCGGCGCGGCCTGTAGCCACTGATTTCAGCTTCAGCCTCAGCTCTGACGCCGTTTTCTTATTTCCTTTTCCAGTACTCCCCTTCGTTTCTTTCCTTTTTTTTCTTTCCCTTCTTGTTATGTACGCCATCTTCTTCCCATCCCCAGATCCCGATCGAATCTGTGATTCTCGCCCCTCGCCTATCGCTCTTGTCTCTCGGCTGAGTGTGCCGGCAAGCTGCAGAATTCCCGCGACGAGAGCACCTGCGGGCCGATCCCCGCCTACCGGCCGTTAGACCTTCCAAGCCATTCCCAGCCTTGCGGGATCGGCACCGACTGCTCGCAGAGCGCGCGGCGAGGATGGCATCCGCACCACAGCAGACGCCGCCAAGGGACGATCCGCCCGTCGCCGTGTCGACAGCCACGACCATGACAGGCACCCTCGCGCCCACCACGGTCGAGAAGCGCGTCTCTTTCCACAGTGCCCGGGTGCCCAGCGAGGAGGAGCAGCCGCCTGCGTTCGTCCGCGATGGTGCCCCAACCGACCCGGACCAGTCCGCCTTCACCCACCTCAAGTTCCGCCGCTCCAAGACGACCCCCTTGATCCGCCAGGCTGGCGAAAGCGGCCGCAATGGCTTCCATTTCCGCCACTTCTTCCGCATCACCTTCAAGTCCTCTAACCCGGTCTCCCGCGCCGTCAATGTCTTATGGCCCCTAGTGCCCGCTGCTATCGCCGTGCGATATGCGATGCCCACAGAGTCCCTCATCATCTTCATCATATCCTACTTGGCCATGGTCCCCTGCGCCAACATGATCGGCTTCGCCGCCCAGGAAATGGCGAGAAAGGCGCCCCACGTGTTTGGCGTACTAACCGAGACGACGTGAGTTTTTATTCCCAGGGGTGCTTGGCTAAACGGTTGCCCCTCATTGGCTCCAGTTTACGACGCGGGGCGGCTGATATGACCACAACAGGCTCGGCTCACTAGTCGAGATCATCCTCTTCATGGTGCTGCTCACGAGAAAGGAGGAAGAGACGGTTGATTACCTCCAGGTCATCCAGGCCGCCATTCTCGGCTCGGTCTTGGCAACCATGCTGCTGTGCCTGGGACTCTGCTTCATCGCCGGCGGCTTGAGGCGGGAGGAATCGAGTTTTAGTGAAGCAGTCAGCGAGGCCGGTAGCGGCTTGCTGTTAACAGCGTTAGAACCCCCATCCCCTTCTCGGCCCTAGGCCTTAGTGGTGGCCTTATTATTCGGGTGCATTCTTAGTACATGGTCAACTAACCCCGTGGCAGCGGCTTTGGCCTCGCGATTCCCACCGTCTTCGAACATTCCCTCAAGGGCGTTGTGGCGGCCGGGGACTTACAGCAGAAAACTGTGGATATCTCCCGCAGCACAGCTATCCTGCTCATCATTGCCTACCTGATATTTATTTGGTTCCAGGCGCGGACGCACCATGGCATATACGACGCCGTCTTCGAGGAGGACGACAACCTAAACCGTCACAACGAGAATGATCGTTTGACCTTCACCGAGTGCGTGCTCGCGCTGGCCATTTCCATCACGCTCGTGAGCGTCATCGCTATAGCCCTCGTCGACCAGATTCCCGAGATGGTCCACTCGCACAACATCTCAGATGCCTTCATGGGTCTGATCCTCATACCACTAGTCGAGAAGGCTGCCGAGCACTTGAGCGCTATCGACGAGGCTTATGACAACCAAATGAACTTTGCGCTTTCGCATGTGCTTGGCGCGACCCTCCAGACGGCCCTGTTCAACGGCCCGCTCGCCGTGATCGTCGGCTGGGGCCTGAAGAAGGACATGAGCCTTAGCTTCGAGATCTTCGACCTGGCGGTGCTGATCCTGGCAATCATCACTGTGGGGAACTTCCTAAGGGACCAGAAGTCGAACTATTTGGAGGGCTCTCTATGCGTGATCGTCTACGTCGCCATTGCGGTCGCCGCTTTCTACTACCCAAATCCCGTGGTTGAGAATGGGCGTGTGGTGGATCCGTCAGCGAACGAGACGGTATCGAGCGGGGGACACTAACGAAGTTTATGACAACAATTTTATTACCACTTATAACGGTTATGGGCTGGGTTCACTCCGGGTCTGGAAGTTGCGGGCTATATTTGGCGATCAGGTCCCAGGATAAAAATGCTGCGTATAGAGACGAAAGGGACGAAGCAGTTTGTACATTGCACTGGCCCCCACCCATGTGGGCAGATGGCCAACGAGGAGCCACGCTCTCTGTGCCATTTCTTGCCTTGCTTATAGAAAGCACATTTAATACATGCGCGGCTATTCGATCGTGATATATGTATGACCAACTAGCAAATGTCGCCCGCTTGTTCAAAGGCTAATCACAACATTCGGCGAGGCGCTCAAGTGGGATCTAAACGTCTCGGAACAGTTATAAGCGCCACACATAAGTTTATCAAAAACATTACGTAGCATATCAGGTCGCGTCTTCCAACATCCCTATTTGTGAGGGAGAATCTCGATCCATTGGCGACTCTGCGCCGCCCTAGCTGCTACCCGGTACAAGATGGATATCTAGAAATACAATTTCTCAGCCCGGAGATTCTACGCCGTGCATGCAAACCTACGCGCTCCGCTCGTTCTGGCCAAGGGGGGGCCGCTCTCCATAACCCCATTGCTCTGTTCTGGTCCCTTGTCTGAGTCTTCGGGGCCTTGCTGCGTGCCGTCCGTTCAGCTGATGAAGCACAAGCATCCCAGACCGAGGTAGAACACAAAGAGCGGGTACACTGCCAGGCCAACCCGGTTCTTCACCACGCCGCTGCCGCCAAGAATGCTGACGCCGGCGGCAAGCGACCAGCCGACTAGTACGAGGTACACCGGCACCCGAGCGATGGTAGGGATGCGCACCGCTGAGAGCAGCGCCGCGATAACCAGCGGGAAGAGAGTGTAGCCAATGATGCACACGCTCTGGGCGAACGAGCTACAGGCAGGGTTTTAGTGCACCGCAAAAGAGAAACGGCGCGAGGGAGGCGAAACAACTCACATAGTACCGCCCAGCAGCTTGATCTGCAAGGTCACGACGGCCTCTCCGATCCATACCATGGCAAACACCCCGCTGAAAACGATATCTCTCTGCTCGGCCCGTGCATTGAAACTTAGGAGCATGCTGAGCAGTAGACAGAAGATGAGCGGGCCCCACAGATCCCAGTCTCGCAGGCCGGGCGTCATATTGTTCTGGTTCAGCAGTGCCTCCGTGTCCATGACCCGGCCGGCGAGGCCGGCGAGCTCGTCCCGGGCGCCTGACAGGCCGGCGCCGCGCAGGTTGGCGTAGGCACCGCGCAGGCCATCCTCATGGTCGAACATGGTGCCGCCGAACAGGTAGCGCGGATACAGCACTTCGCGCATCTTGCTCCACACCGCCAGCAGGTCGCGCCGCAGCGTCTCCCAAACGGTCTCGTCGATGGTGTTGGTCGGGGCGCGGCGGTCCTCACCGGGGATGCGCGACGTCCACGACGACGAGTTAAGCGGTTGCGAGGACGATCCAATGTTTCCGGTCAGGGGCTGACGTGCCGAGTCCCGGAGGGGATCGTCAAAGTCGTTGAGATCGGCTAGATGGAGGTGCGGCCGTTAGCTGCCAGCTGCGTCCGCTCGATGGCGCCGCCATCCATCATAATGCACGGTGCCAGTGGGCACAGTCTTTTCTAGCAAACTCACCATCATCCGGATCTATCAAGTCGTCTTCGTCCTCCACTGCGGGGTTGTGATAGTGACTGCTCGAGGCCATCTTCGCCTGCCTGCCTGCCTGCCTGCCTTCCTGCCTAGTCCGGCTTTCTAGTCAATGCTCGCCTTTGGGCGTTTGCACGGTTGAGTCTTGTGTCGGCGCAATTGGCGTTGCGGAACAGAACGAGCTTCCCTTCGGAGGGCGCGTGCGAGTGAGACTCTGGGTGGGCGGTGGAAGGCGTGTTTGCCGTCGAGATTTGGAGGTACGTTGCGTGGCGTTTACGAGACTGAGCAGCCAGGATGCGACCTCACACGGTTTCCTCAAGTTTCGAGGCGCGGGTTTACGTCGACAATTTGGCTGAGGTGGTCCAAGCTCCTTCCCTAGTACGCAACATATGGGGCACTCTGAGCCAATGGCCACGCACGTCTCACCTACTGTAGTACTGTACTTGTACTATGGGATGAGCATGGAGCGACTGATTGGCAACAATCGGAAGAATTCTAAGGGAGAGAAGCCGCAAGAGCATTCCAACCCTCTTTCCGCCCCAGCACCTCCGGGACCGTCACACAAGGCCGACAAGCATATCGCATTCGTCTACTATCATGGTGTCACCCGTCGATTCTACATTTCAGTGATACTTACTGAACGAGGAAACTCTTGCGACTGTCCAGCCCCGCGGCATCCATTGGTTACCGAGTTGGAAGTAGATACTTCCGACACGGGTTGAGTTAATGCCGTGACAGTCAGCAGGCGAGAAGGTTGTGTGACGGCCAAGTTGTGGCTCATAGTATTGATGATATATATATATATATGCATTTACTGGAAGATACATGGATAATGCAGAAGGGCAGATCAGCCCGCAGCGCGGTCGAGTAACGGCCCGGCGCTTGAAGTGAACAAAGAATCGGTGAATAAATCCATAAACCATGGGTATCTCGCTAGAACGGTGCACTTTCACAACATATCCCAGTCAGTTCCAGCATGGGATTAAATATCGCTCCTCCAATGGCTGGTCCTCTATTTATTCCCTTTCCAGAAGCGCCCACCATCTGTAGTCGACTCTCTAGGTCGCCTTGGCCGTTCTGTAGTTTTCCGGCCATGTACCAGCGCCGTCTTGCCTGCCTCCCTGTTCGCCTGAGCATCTCTCCAGGTACTGTGGACGGACCTCCATTTTCACCCAAAATAATTCGACAGATACCGCCCAGTTGTTCGTTTGGGTTAGCGCCAATACGTAGGGGAATGCGGTGCAGGTAGCATGCACTTTGATGTCATCTTTGTCCCATTGATGTCATGATGGTGAGATGCGAGAACGCCAAAATCAATAATGGACGCCTAATAGCAATGCAGTGGGGAGAGCGTATCGGCGGCATGCTCGTCGCCTGAACGCCCGGACGTCCAATAACTCCGGTTGATGGTGGTCCCAAACGTACCAGTTTGGTGGCCACTTTAAATGCACCATGCAGGTGTGATTTCGTTAGTGTACAATATGTAGCGTGAATGATGCTGAGACTCCGGATACTGTCATGGCCAGCCGTATCGCAGATGATCCGGTGAGCCGCCGGGGGTCGGCGCCTGCGATGTCGGCATCACGTGCCAGGTGTCATTTAACTGAGACGAGGCCTCTGGCCAGGTCTCTTGCGAAAGCCCGTCGAAACTCGGGTGAACTTGGCTGCTGTTGCCTGTCGACGGTTGCACCGGCGACTGCTGCGGGCTTTGCCGGCGCTCATAGTGACGCTGGGGAGCAGGAGCGAAGTAGCTCGGAGAAGGATGGCTCGGCTGGTACTGGCTGTGGGAGCTAAAGGATGGCCCTGCCTGGTTCCACGATGAAGCCTGGTGCGAGCGCCTGCGGTAGGAATAACCCTCGAGCGACGACCGCCGGGATAGGCGCTGAGAATTGAGAACAGAACCACGCGGGGATGTCTCGACTGGAGAGTATGAGTTGTGGCCAGTCCGGAGCGCCCCAAAGGGCAGGCCAGTTGGTGCCAGCCCCTTGCCCTGGTCCTCCGGCTGTTCCCACCTCGACGCCTCCAGGCTTTCTGGGGCCCTAGCAGCTGGGTCCCAGATCGGAAGCCCATCAGCAGGCTGCGACCCCCCGCCCGGGAGCCCACGGCTGTAGTTCGCGAGATTGCCGTTGATGCCAGTTAGAGCCCACGCGAAGACAGCCACGTCGCGGATGGATCGCATGAGCTGGTCCAGTGGTGGGCCGCCCGCCGCCTTCACGCACTCGCGAAGCGGCATGTACTGGGGCAAGAGCGGGGGTCGGAACGTGTAGAGAAGCTCTGGGGGGAAGTATGGTTCGATTGGCTGCTGGCCCCACGGCGCCGCAAAAAGCCCATTTTCGAAATTGAATGGAGGAGGGAGGGGAGGGTGCGCGACAGGAATAGGAGGCCGCGCCTTGCGAAGAACGACGACGAGGCCATCTGAGGTACACGAAACGACTGCCTCGAGCTCAAACGATGGGGCTGATTCGGTCCGAGTCATCATGTCCTCTCTATTCCTCCGGCTCGGGGAGGATGGTTGGCCGGATAATGGGTTCGATAGCGGGCCCTCTTCTTCCTCCACCTTGATAGAGATATCATTCTCGTCAACCTCCATCTTCGGAGTCGTCTGCGGGTTGCCGTCTGTGTCGCTGAGGCCGTCGCAGGGTATGTTTTCGTCATCGTCGTCTTCGCTTTGATCCTCGTCCCCTGTCCGCGGGTCACGGTACCAAAAGCGGAGGTAGGCAATCGATTCATTCGCTTTGGCGCTCTCGAGGCACTGGATGGCATCTTGAAGGCAGTTCTCTTGTATGCACTCATAAAAGGCCTTGTCCTTAATCTCGTCCGGGCGTAGGCCCAGGATGGAGGTCACGGCATTGGTGGCGAACATGATGCTCAAGTTCCTGGTAAAACGGTTCAAGATCAAAGCGGCTCGTGGTTCGCGCTCCATGGGCGGCATCTTGAACTTGGGGGAGAGGTGCTCCAGCATGTGGTACCGAGGATCCCTGGGCGAGCTCGAGAAGATCCGTCGGATCTGTGGCGCCTCCAATGCTCGTCCTACGAAAACATGTCAGTCTGCGGGCCGAACCTGGGGGGACACAGGAGACCAAGCCGATAGCTACGTTGCACTTACTTGAGCTCTTCTCCCCATGCTGGTAGATACTGGTAGAAGCCACCAGTACGTCGTGGACAACCGTGAAGCAGCATTCGCAATTCACCCATCGGCCATCCTTGGACAGAATACGTGCATAGTGCAAGACCGCAGCTTTGTCTAGCAGCACTCCTCGACTATGCACGGACCGGGCAAAAGGCACTTCGTCCGGGTGGAAGTAATCAAAGCATGACTTGCCCTGGACCTCGTCCGGCGTGTAGCCGAGAATATCGAAGATAGATTCTGACGCAAACAAGACGTTGGCGTCGGGTGCGAGGTCTGGGTGGGAACGGGAGTTAGTGTTGCTCGCACTAGGTGGCCAACCCGAGAGATAGGCACGACAGATAACCAGGCCAGTGGCCTCCGCCGACGTAAAAGACCTATATCTCTCTGACGATCGATGGTTCCTCGTCATGCCTAACAGGACAATGGCAGGAGAAAACTTGATAAGGAAAACTCACTGTGTATGGTCATAAAAGTCTGGTCTCTTGGATCCATCCTGGCCCTGTTGCGCCAACAAACTGGCGCTAGATGTCTGAGGAGAGAAGGTTTATAGTTGTGTCGCCATGCGCCGAGGCGGAGAGAGCCTGTTGGGTATCTGCGCTGAGAACCCAGACGACCCCCGGGTCGAGGTCGAATGCGGGATGGAATGGCGGGGGAGTGTACGTGTTGAAGTCTGTCCCACGATGAAGGCAGACGGGCGCTCCGTGGAAGACCAGGTAACGGCGCAGTCGCACCTCTTATCCCCCTCTTAAATCACAGGCTCCACCTGGAGCGTAGCCCACGTAGCAGGCCCTGCTAGATTGTGCTGAGAAAGAGACACGTAGTTTACGAAAGAGGGAGCGATGCGAGTTGAGAAAATGCCGGTGGGGGATGGCAAGTTCCGGTTCTTATGTCGTTCGGTGGTCTCCTCGAATTTCCTTGTCTGGGCCTGGACGCGAGGGAGGACCAAAAAAAAACCCCAGCGCAGCAACAGCGCAAGATTGGGCTCTGCTTCTTGCTTGCCCCGTGGACTCTCCAATGGCGGCTTGCCAGAACCTGGGGACGTTCCTCTTTGGGTGCGAGGCTCACTGCTGCTGCTTCTCCCTCGTCCACCATGCGATGGTACGACACAGATCCGGCCGTCACCTCGCCAGGCAATCTATCAGAGTCTCACCCGCTCTACCGGCGGCCGGCCCTACAAAAAAATCGACAGCACACCTTGTGCTTGTGCTGGGTGCCAGGCAGAGGTGGTGAGAGGGATTGGGGCGAAGAGAAAGCGAGTGAGAAAGAAGGTTGGGGGGGAAGGGGCGGGAAGATGCAGGACGGAGCTTGCGGTGAGCCGTCTGCTGAATTTGGCTTGGAGGGGAGGGTTGAGGGCAGAGGGTGCGGCCACTCTCCTTGTGGCCTTTGTCCTCAGGTCGTGCAAGGGTCGCTAGGAAGGGGATGCCGACAGGAAGGCCCGTAGTAGTTTGTTTTCAGGGCGTGGTGCAAGAGGCCGGCGGTGGTCGTGTGCGGTGCGACGGCCTTGCGTGCAGGTCTGGTGTGCGCAGGCGGGGCAGAATTCTGGGAACGGCGGTCCTCCTCGAAAACGGTGACTTGCGAAGCTGCGACGAGCTCGTTGGCGATTGGTATTTGGTTTCCCGTGAGAAAAGGCTCCGCGGTTTGTGTTGTCGCTTGCTGTGTATCCCGATCAAGCGTTGCTCTCTGGCGGGAGCAGGACGAGAGCGCGTGCGGGAACGAGAGGGAGGCACGAAAATAAGATGCGCCGAGGTCGAGCCTGTGTCGATTGGACGGGATGGCCGTTCGTGCCCCCGGATTGGTTGCGGATCAAACGACAAGTCTTCCCACTGCTCGCTCTGGAGAGCAACCAGAGGTCGTGATAAGCGGGAAGGCGATCAAGTGTCAGGGAAGATGCTTGGACGATGCAGCGGGAGCAGCCCATATGATCACCCATCTAGACGAACACATCTTTGGAGGGGGTGGAGGGATGCATGTCGTCTTTATTGCACTTAAGCTACGCTTAAGCGTGCTACGGGTAGGTCTCCCACTGGGCTCGTGCTGCATGGCCCATGTACAGTACAAGGGCCTAGTACTTGCACTAGTCTGTAGGGCAAACCAGGGCCTGCAGACGCTTCCAGGGTGGTATGCCGGCTATAGCAGCAATGGGCTCTCTCTATAGCAGGGGGAGGAGGAAGGGCTGGCGGAACTTGCCTTCTGGCCCCACGATCGACTTTGCCCTCCCGTCTTTCTGCTAGGGGACTTTCTGCATGGCTCCCAGGGGTGCTCTCTCCTGCCCTCTCCAGCTCGTGTAGTCTTGGTCGAGTACCAAGTTGAGACCATGCCCGGCGAAAGAGGAATCACCATGCGAGAGGGCCATGCTACCAGTGGATCCTAAATGGGTCTCGATTTCTAAGTTGGACGGGCAGGGCTCAAACGGCTCCAGGGGTTCGCGTGCGCTGTAGCAGCGCTCGTTGAGAACTGTGCCGCCGGAATGTGCTTTCGCGGATGGCCAAGACAGCCGAGACGATTTTTCCGGGCACAGGAGGATTGCTCTGCCCAAGAACTTTCCCCAGCAAGACTCGTCCTCTCCAAAGTGCTTTCTCCGTGGCTTTTCTTTCTTTCTTTTTCTTCTTTTTTTTGGAAGGTAAGGAAGGGAGGGTTGGCTTCGTGCGAACTTCAGGTCGGTGTATATCGACAAACGCGTGGCACATGACGGATAGCTCCCCGCCCGCGGCAGTGATGAACATGCCTGCTGAAGCGCGTTCGCCGGGATGGCGCACTGACAGCAATGTACGTACCATCGTAGCCCGCCTTCTGTCCGGGTATTGAGGACACATTCGGGATGGCTTGCGAGGCAGCTGGCAGCAGGGTCCTTTCATTGGACTGTGGGCAGGCCACCAGAACTGACGACACCTGTCAAACTTAACCCCCTTGTACGGGCTTTTAGTGTACTCTGAACCCAGGCCCCTGGGATCTCCTGCCAGGATGCTGGGCACCCCACGCCCCATGTTTTGCAGACCGAGAAAGAGGCCACCACAAACGGCCCGGATGGGTCCGCTAATAGCCACAAACCAAGCGGCGTTTGCCGGCTGCCTGTACTGCTTCGGCGTCGGAACTAATACTAGTCCTCTGTTGCGTGCTGTGCTTTGGACGCAGGTACGCTCTGGAGGGCGAATCATTGCGTGCCTGTGGCGGGGACTCCATGTCCTTCGCACGAGACTTCAAGGCTTTCGGAAGTCTTGATTCTGTGGATTTAATTCCCTGGCGGCCGGGAGCAGCCGCAATGGATACTAGACCGTGAGAAGAGGCTGCTCCCGAAGAAGTTGGCGCAGTATGTGCAGTATGCTGCTGCAGCAAGCACTTGTTGTACACCAGGTTGGCCGCGGCCGCAACCCTTCTTCACTAAGGCCAAGAATTTCTACGTCGTGCTGAGCGGTGGGTTGCGAGCACTCCCAGGCCGGCAGTCCGTGCCGGCATGATACTAAATGCTCCCATGGCAGGCTGCATCGCAAATGTGGTAGCCATCGACCGATCCCGACAACCCGAGTCGCCCTGTACAAAACTCCAAGCCAGAGACGTGCGAGGTTGCCCCCCAAGAGACGGTCTAGGGGCTAGAACGAGAGGATGTCTATCTGAAGCGCCCCGAGCAACCCTAGCTTGCGAGCGAGCAGGGCTGGCGATGACGCCGGCAGCGGCTGAACAATGTGCACTGGAGTAAAGCTTGCGAGATGGGGATCGGGGCCGGCGTAGTAGGCCTTGCCGACATGACGTTGTCGTCCTCGATCCAGACGACCTGCAACAGCACCGAGAATCGAGAATGAACCAGAACTCCACTTGACATGGTACTGGTAGGGGTCTGCTGGGTGTTGCGGTTGCAGGCATGGCACCTTCCCACCGCTGAGCAGCCTAGCCTGCACGTCGGTACTGTAGATGGACCCGCTCGCAAGGCCATGCCTGTTTCGGAAGCCCAAACCGGGAACGACAAGGGCCCCCTCCTCTTCCTCTCCGCCTACCCCCTTTACCCTGCACTGTCCTTTCTCACCATACCACCTTGACACCAGTGCAGCCGTCTCCACACAGTTGGCGGTTCGAGACAGCCATTTGCCTGTCTGCTGCGTGGATGGCGGTCTAAATTGCGGCTCGCTGGGGTGCTGCTTTGCTATGGGCAAGGGTTCGCTCCATGGTCGACCTGGAGGCGGCCCCTCCGCACTAAAACACACTTAGCGTCTCGAGTGAAAGAACCACGCTAGCCTGGGGAACCAACGTTAGCTCCCGCCCCGCTGGCCCCAAGCAAGCCCTCTCTAGTTGTCAACTGTGTCATCCCAAGTCGGCGACGACGACTACGACGACGACGACGACGACTCCTCCTCATGGAGGCTTTACGGCAAGGGCATACTAGCACCCACACTGTGGCAGGCTTGCGATCGCCCCGCGAGGCTCTTTCCATGTGTTCTATTCCAGCGCCGCGCTGACCGTAGGAGGGATTCCGGGAGCATAGGGACCAGGAGCCTACATACCTCCTCTCGCGCCTTCACGCTCCCCCCCGAGCTTGTCTGCCGGTGAATAGGTGGGTACTCTGTAAGCCCTTGCGGATCAACCCCGGTACCGCACGCCGTTGTTCTCACAGCGCCATAATTAACCACTGGCTTCTTGTACCCACGTTCTTCTTACTCTTGTCATGTCGCACTTCGGAACAAAAGATCCTCCATCACATCTCGAAAACGACAGAAGGTAATCGGAATTCCGAGGGTGTGGGTACGCGCGATGTGCGAAGGGGCTGCAGGAGACAGGCAAGCAGTCAACAGATGCAGGGGAGCAAGCCAGCAAGACCCCAAGCACAGCAGCATTTGGCTGTAATCTGTACCGCATGTGCTGCTGATCAAGATTGCTATGTTCCCAAAGCGGCGACCCGTTCCTTGTCATCGGGACCAACACCTCAGCCAGCTCGGGAAGCAGAAGATGGGCCTTGCCACTACCACGGCTCCTCATCGGCATTCGTCTTGCACAATCACAAGAACCCGCTCGGGCGGATTTCTTTGAAGACGAGGACGTTGCTGTACCAGGCTTCGTCTCTTTTACATTTGTAAACATATTGTAATACGGCCGTTACTGTCCCCGACGACGTTTCATGTTTCAGGACTTCAGAGCTTGGTAAATCTTTTAGCTACCAACCGTCTCCCCGTACTTTCAACTCTCAAGGGGCCTCCGACCCACCTGGCACCCCCGTCGCCTCGTCTCCCTGTAACCTGACGAGGGGGGTTTTTAGGCCAAATATTAATTCTGCTAGCCAGCCATTCAAGCGTGTCTAATAGTGCAGGGCAGCAGATATTACCTTGATGACCGCTGCAGCGATAAGTGCTGCCTGAACAGCCACCGAGCCATGGACTTGGTACACTAGGTACTGTACAATCGACCCCTAGTTAGTTTATTTGTTGACACGTTACTTGAGGCGCATGGATCGCCCAAAGAACTTAAGAACTTAACCACACAGAACGCGAACAAATATTAATGAAACTCCTCCAGTACCCTAGAAAAGTACCGATTCTTTCATTTTAGAAGCGTCCCACCTTTATTTCCCATCTGCTTCGACTCTGTGCTCTATGCAATAAAACTTGCGATTTTGAAAAAAAAAAAAAAAATTTGCGGGGATCCCTGCTCCAAGCCGTGGCCTGAAAATAAAACTAGGGGCCGTCGATTGTGCATGGACATACAGTATTATATCACCTGTAAGTTAGCAGATACTTCGTAGCTAGAGATTATTTGCTGTGTATGTTTTGGGGGGCATATCTGCATCAAGGACGCGACCCCGGCCTACCTCATCCTTCTCCCGTGCCAGCCCGAGGAGCCCTGGAAGTGCTGCAGCGCCAGGCAGCCGATAGCATGTGCAATGCCACACGGACCTCGTAGCCAACTACCATTCAGAACAAGAATGCCCTCCGCTACGCACGCGGAGCCTGAGCATCTCACGTCCCTGTTCGCTAGCTCGCAATATCGCGCGCCATCCCGTCCGCGCGAGCTTCAGGCTCGTCAGATCCTTGCTTCCCCATCGGCCATCAATACCGCTCCGTTATACCGAGCGACGGGGCAAAACGTGAAGGTAGCAGCAGTCCCTTCGGCCCATCCCATGATTGGCATGCCATAGAGCCACCATAAGGGAAGACAGCAGTGGTCAAAGCTTCTTACATCAGACGTCACCTTCTTTTGACAGCTGGTCCCACACAAGAACGTTGACAGTGCCGGTTCACGGCTTGTTCCGAAGGCCTGCCCCATAATTACCTGCTAGGCGCCATGGAAGTCGAGAGAGTGCCAGCCACGCCCCTCCCCCCGGTTTCCCTTGCCTACCAAAGGGCCAAGAGCCGAGCTGGCAACCATAAAGAGTAGCTTGGCTCCTGGGACATGGCGACTATCCGACGAAAGGCACCTTCTCGCTACCAAACTTTGGCCAACTCTGCCATGCGGCCAGCCCCATGCTCTGTTTGGGAGCAGGCTTGACCATCTCGATCAAGGAAATGACGAGAGGCATCGGACATTTTCTTGGGCCGTTGCTGACCGTGCAGCCGGTTCCAGCACTTCGGAGCTTGCTCAAATATGGAAATGGGTTCGCCAACACCAAAGGGAGGGGGGACAAATAGCCGTTCAAGCCGTTGGATGGCGATGTCGCTGCCCATAGGATCTCCCGCTTAAGTTTTGACAGCTGTATGGAGTAGCTGAGCAGTGTTATCAAGGAAGGATCGTAGAGCCAAGACCTTCCAGGTCCGCACACGAACTCCTCTCCCCCCCCCCCGCGACTGAGACACTTGGCTCCTGCGCATTAAGGATCACAGGTCGGCCCTAGTCCTCAGAATGGCGATCTTCTACTCAGGACTCGGCAAGGCTCTTCTGGCGATTGGGGCCCCGGCATTGATCGTCTTTGAATCAACACCAAAGGGCTCAAGAAAGCAGTTCACTTGTCTGCTCGTGCTGCTACAGTACACAACTATGTGCCCGTTCCACGATCCGGCAAGGTGGCGCTTGAAGAGGCAGTCAAAGGTACCAGGATTGGCAGTCAAACACATGGCTTTTGCGCACTCCAGCCAGGGTCTCTCATCCGAAAGATCGCTTTCGCACACTCGCAGTCCCTTCCAAGTTATCCTCGCAAGCAGAGGGGAAGAAAAGGGGAATGGGTGGGGCACCGGCAGCAGAAAGTTCGGGGTCCAAACGCACGGGTACCCGATGGGTATGTCTTGACAGTAGGGCACACGGGCCATGGAGGGGGTCACTCCCCTGCTATATTAGCGCAAAATTGTTACGAGGTCTCGTTCGGCGCCCAGCCTGCAAGTGCGAAATGCGAAATCGTCGGCGAGACTCCTACTTCACCCAGAGCCACAGCTGGAAAACAGCCAAATCCGTCACAGCAGCCGCAAAAGCGCGTCGACAGCCGGCGCGCAGAGCTAAGAGCCAAGAGCCAAGGGCTATTCCCGCTCGCCCCCCTTTCCCTCTTCGCAGCACGCACCTCGTTCCCACCCCTCGCTCCCGCCCCTTACCGAGTAGGTAAGGCACCGTAGGTACCTACCACCTACCTTACCTCTCTTTACCTGCCTTCGACTAGCGGTGAATGTGGCGAATCTGCACCCCGGGGCACGCGTGCAAGTGCTCCGGGCCACTCCTTCCTAGGAATATGCTCAGCTGGATCCGTCTAGGTTCATTTTAGTTTTTAGTACCTTGCGCGGCGGAGGGACGAAGTACAGTACAGTACCTACAGGACAGCACGTGTTGTTGGCACTGCTCTATTTGTTTACTGTTTTTCTTGCCCTTTGCACCAAGGGTCTCCACACCTCTTGAGGAGGCTGCCGACTCAGCCATCCTTCAGCTCCCATCCCATCAACGTACAGGCCCCCGGTCTGGCCGAAGAGCACCTCCACACATCCATCCCCAAGATTGGCCTCCTTGCCCCCGCACCGGATGGCCTAGAGATGCCTCCCGCCGACCACAACGCCGAGTGGGAACTGCCCCGGCTCCGGTCCTACTTCGCGCCGCAGGTACGTGTACGCCTCCGCCGGCATACCTCTTTCCTCTCAAACTCTTTGCCACAAGGCAAGGTTGAGAGGCAAGCCCCAAAGCGCCGAACCACACTCCCATCCCTGGACCCGACAGAGCAGCATTGATAGGGCTATGCCACGTTTCAGGGCCCCTCTGCTGCCCCCAACCTTGTCGTATCCCCCCGTACTCATTTCCTCTCTCGTCCCAGGAACCAGCCGAGCCAGACCCGGATCCAGACAAGGGCGCCCACGACGTCAAGTTCTATCCTTACAGCCCCATCAAGGCTGATCCCGTCTTTGCCATCGTCAGCAAAAATCAGGTACGTGCAACCCACTCCCTTGGAACCTATACCTGGGGGGACCAGACGACGGTATATTCAGGTCCGGCCCTTGCCGAAGCTAACACCCCCGAGCAACAAACAGGTGGTTGTGTGCCGCCTCTCGCAGTCCCAGTCTCTCAAAGACAAGGATGCGAACCCATGCGAGGTTCTACGCATTATCAAAGATGCAGACGTGAGTTCGCCCCGGTCGAAGGGAGAAGTTCCTCCGCTAAGGCCGTGACCAGCCCGATGCGTCCAACTTCGGGTGTTGCTGGTCCAAGGACCCCGAAACGGAGGCACCATTGCTCTGCGTGGCGGGCAATAACGCCAAGATCAAGGTGTACGATGTGAAAGAGGGCAAGCTCGCGAGGGTATGTTGCCCTACTCGAGATCTTCAAAACGGGCAACCTGCTGATCTTAGGGTCTAGACACTGGTCGGTCACGGCGGCGTAAGTTCTATCTAAGCCTGATCCATGGTGCCGAAACTCATGAGGCACATAGAGTATCAATGATCTCGCTACCTCGCCGGACAACCCTTTGATATTTGCCTCGGCATCAGATGATACCACCATTAGGATATGGAGCCTCGATAAGGCGCACATGCAACAGCCTTGCCTAGCGATCCTCGGCGGCGAGGGTCACTCCTGGGACATATTGACTGTGGTATGTAGAAGCAACGGGCAGTGTGGAGGACCGAGAGATACTGATTGCAAAATAGTCATTCCACCAAACCGGACGTTACGTCCTGTCGGCCGGCCATGACCAGGTTATCAGCCTCGTGCGTTTTGTATTACTCCCCTTCCGCAGCCCAGGACTAATGTAGCGCGGCAGTGGACACTGCCAGACCTTGCAACAACACATACGAATAACCCTATTGTGGTTCACTATCCGCACTTTTCAACATCCCAAGTGCACAGCGGGCTAGTTGACTGGTAAGCTAGTGGTGCCTCTCTCTGCCCACAGTTCTTCGATCCATTAACTGATCTCTCATCAGCGTGACGTTCTTCGGCGACTTGATCCTCTCCCGTGCCTGTCATGAGGAATCCATTGTCCTCTGGCGCATCGAGGGCTTCTCCTCGGATGATCCGCCGCTCCCTGCTGCCCAGGCCCCCACAGCCTACGACCCCAGCAAGCCAACCAGGTCCGCCTTCAACCCTGTTATTTCGGCCTCGCAGCCTGCCCAATACACCCGTCTGCTCCAGTTCCACACGCCCGACTGCGGCGTGCAATTCTTCATGCGCTTCAAGGTGTTCCACGCGCCTGGGAAGCATCCTGTACTAGCTTTCTGCAATGCAAAGTCGAGGACACTGTTTTGGGACCTAGCGCGCCTGCCAGCCTACAATAACTTCATCAGGGCGCTGAAGGATCCCAGCCGTGACCGGACTGCACCGCTAGGGCGTCCAAGTTGGCTGACTGTTCGCAAGCCGCGTGAGCCTAAGAAGGGCGACGTCATAACTAACCTGAGACATGCCACCGCCACGGGGGATAAGGATTCCATGGTGTCGGCGAGCCCAGATCCGGAAGGAGTTGGTGGGACGAGCATGGGAGCTCCCTCCGGTGCAACCGGCGTCACTGGCGACCTCGGTTACAGCCAGAAGATGTTGCAAGAATGGGAGGAGATGTACGACACGAGCGATCCGCACGGCATGATTCGACCCCACCGAGCGATCAATACTGTCGTCAACGAGGCGAACTTTGTCGGCCGACAGGTCGCTTGGAGTCCGGGGGGCGAATGGTGCCTTGTCGTGGGGAACAACAATCGAGTCATCATCTACCAGCGCTGGGCCGAGAAGCCATAAAGTGCTTGCGGCTCGTCAAGACTATAGAGTAGGCGGTCCACTCGATCGGCGCTTGCCAACATGTTCAAGCCCCCAGCCGTCTGTAGGCACAACAAGAGTGATTTCCAGGCACTTCTAGGTGCTACTGATGATGCTGCCATGCACACCAGCACTCGTTAGTACCTTTTACGAAAACAGAATCAGACATTGAATCTCCTTGTCTCGGTGCTTCCTCTCGAGGTGTTTCCCAGTCGAGTGTATGTGCATTGGCTCGTTCGAGCGGCATCTGGTGGAGTTTTGTATTTCTTTCAGCGATGTATAATGAGGGTTTGCTTAGAATTTCGAGGTATGGCATCATATCCGCATTGCCGCTCTGCCTGTTACGAGGAGCCTTTGCTATGTTAGTGTCGGTCATTAGGCATAAACTCTAGAAGTCGTATATACTAGGGCCTCTACGGGCTCCCTCATACCATTTCGCTTGAGTATGCTCGTGCTCTTCCTGCTCTTCATCCGATGTGCCAGGATCACCCTCTGCGATGAAATCTGAGATCCAATCTTCTTCGAACCCTCCACCATCCTCGATTATTTTCTCAAACAATTCTCGCGCCCTCCTCCAATGTGCCACTCGTTCCTTACGGCCCTTAGCTTCCTCGTCCATCCCCCGTGGCGGCGGGGGTATGGACAAGTCGGCCGTGTAGAGCGCCACCATAGCCCGTAAGCGTAACATCTCGTGGTCCGTCCCGAACGGTGCGTTCTCCATGGCATGATCCATGCGCTCGGTGATCTCGAGCATGCGGTTGAGTGCTTGTGTCCGCAGCTGGTTCCTCTGGGCTCGAACCGCCGCCGAAGGCGCGCCGGGGTCTGCTTTGACGCCCGTAGGCAGGCCGTCGTCGTCGTGTTGTTCGTACCCGAAAGCAGGGTGGTAGGGATCTTCATACCCGGGGCGCGGACGGTCCATGTCGTAGAAGCCTGGCTGGTCCAGTTCCATCGGCCCCCGTCTCGATTCGTTGGGAAGGCTCCAGCTCTCCTCTCCGAGCTCCTCCAGGCCTGCCATATGCGCGCTGTATACGTAGTCCATCTCGATAGCGAACATGGCTGGGTAAAATTGCCGCGCACTTATGGAGTCCTGGTGCAGCCTGTTGTAAGGATACTGCCGGATCAGTCCCTCGTAGTAGTTCCGCACCTTGGCCATATTCCACGCCGTCGGCACCCTCCGCTTTCTCTCCCCGGTTGCTGTCATGTAGTCATCAGGCGTCTCGCCCTCTCGCAGAAGAATTTCGGCGCCGACGACCCAAAGCCCGTTATGACGCAGATCAACCTGCTTGCCCTTGATCTCACGCCGCATCAACAGTCCAAACGCCCGCTTTGCCCGCAAGATGTCGCCCTCCTCAAGCCCGGCCTGGATGACACCTATCAGACCGCTGAGGTGCTTCTCGTACCGCTTACTACGCCTCTCAGCTGCAATGCGTGTGTGTTCCCAGGCCTCTGTCTGCGCCTGCGCCTGCCCTAACCCGTCGTCTTCTCCTTCATGGCCTTCGCCCTCGCTCTCGCCCTCCCCCCGTCTCTCTAAGACTTCATCGCCCTGAGCCAGGCCCCGGTCGTAGGGCAGGGGGCGATGCGGGAAACCAGGATAAATCTCTGCGGGTCGTGGGTGATTCTCCGGATAGCCAGCAACGGCAAACTGGCTCAATAGCAGTGGTGGGTGGCTAAGAGGATTGATAGACTCTGGCGGGAGTTGCGAGTGACTCCGAAAGCCAACAAATGATGATGGTGCGACAGATAATGTGCGCTTGCGCTTTAGATTAGCCATAGCCTTCAGTGCATTGAAATAATTTAAGTGTGATGTTCAAGATGCGGTTTTTTATAGCACTGGTGGTTGTCGCTTCATTCAGGTGCGTCCGATGTATTGATTTGAAAGATTTTTATGAGTGAGAGCCTCACAAGCTCTCAAGTCATCAGGGTCGTGGTCCCGCAAGAGGAACCTAAGGTTGACTGGCAACAACTACCCCCCCCCCACCCCCTCCTCTCCTGCTTTTCCTTTCCCGCCACAAGTTACATATCCTAATGGCACCAACTATGCGGGTACAGAAACAAAGGATTTGTGTTCTATCGTTTATTCAACATCCTCATCCCTTCTAATCTATGTGCTTGGTCGTCAACAATAAACAAATGCCTCGACCTAAGCGGTCGAGAACTAGTAATCGTGAGGCTATGCATCATACATTACGGGGAACTAGAGCTCATGTTTTGGTTTTTTTTTTGGACCTGAATTACCTACTCCGCGACCCTTTTTGGACCTCTCGCACTTGGGCCAGTCGTCTAGATATGTACAATGCCCCGTGATACTGTACACTAGACCGCAACATAAGCCAAGCTAACAGTCTTGTGCCCTGAATTTATCTCTTTCTCGCGATTTCTATTTAGGGTTTCCGCTCGAAATAGGTCCATTGGCCCTCGGATGGCTTCTCCTCGAGGCTCTCCCATCTAAGCCCTGGATATCAGTAAGGTGCCTCGGCCACAAGTTAGGGAATGCAACTTACACCTTGGCCTCGACCATGGTATCTACCAGACGCAGCTCACCTTCAGCGACCTGGATAACCTCTTCGATCAAGCCAGCGCCAATCTTGTTCTCCAGCTGTTCGATTCTGTCCACACGATTAGCACGACGAGCGCGGAACGTCCTGCAACGTCAGAAGGGAGGAGGCGTACTGCTCAGCCGTCAATTGAGGCTCAGGCTCCCAGTCGATGTTCTCAATGTCTTGAAGATCCTGCCTCTCAGCAATGAGCTTCAGCTCCTCGCGCTCCTCGGCAGTGCGGGCGCCTTCGAGCTCAGGGCCCTCGTTGATCTCGCCATCCCACTCCTGCTCCCGAAGGTCCGCATCCTTGGGCAAGTGGCGGATTACAAAGACCTTGCCGCCCCTCACGATCCGGTTGGCACTGGCGCCGTCGACGCGGGTGCTGGAGGCGACCTCGAAGTGTTCGGGATGGCTGGCGACGACCTTGGCGGCCTTTTCGGCCCACTCGGAGTAGCCCTGAGGCACGACCGACTCGACAAGATTAAGACGGTGCTTTGTCAGAGCCTCGATGGACTGGCGGTACAGCGAATGTTCGGGCACGGCTTGCAGCTTGTCGAGAGTGGTGTTGTAGAGGTAGACAAGGGTTGACCGGGGCGAGCCGTGGACGTGCAGGCCCGTCAGGCCAGTCCGCGTGCCGGGCTCGAGAAATTGCCCCGGCTTTACGTTGGCGAGCAGGCGCAGAGTCCGGCGCATGATGGGCGAGGGTCAATTGGTAGTGGTGATGGGAGAGGGCGACTCAGGCTTGCGGGCAAATCTAGGTCGAGGTGTTGAAAGCTTGAGGTGTCGGCATCAGAGCTATCGCAATGCACTCAATTGGAGTGGGGCTCACGTGATGCTCCTCCGGGTCCTGTCCTGTGCTAGCCCACCGTGGGCCAAAACTGGGTGGGTCCATTTTGTACCTGCTGCATTGCTTGAGGCGTGAACTGCAGCCCCCCTGAAGCGATCTGTTTGCATTTTACTAAACAAAAGTCTACGGACGTTGTATGTTGCGGCCCATTTAAATAAATAAGCCAAAAAATCTTGATACAGAATTGACACAATAGAACACTGTTCAATGGCGCTTCTACACTCAGCAAGACGTTCTTCCGGAATGGCAATATTTATGCAAGGCGCGTCTGTTACACATTTAACCGTGACAACAGAGATGTTGCCCAGATATATGACTCTCCGCGCCAACTTCTATGAAGGAAGGCTTCCTTTGGGGATATGGCTAAGTTTGAAACAGACCAAGGTAGCCATCCACCTGCGTTCCTCAGCTCACACTGCCCGATAGGCACTTTGGCGCTCCCTAGCCTCTACTGAGAACATAAACCCGTTTCTTGATAAGCCATCCTGAGAAGTGAACCCGGACAAATCTGTGCTTTCGGTCCCCATCACTGAGTCCTCGGCACGACATGAGGCAATACTCTAAGTTTAAATATCTTCTGAAGTTATGTTAACCTCATTCAGCTGGTCGGGGAAAGCCTTCTTGCAAGGCGCTCAAAGGCCGTGTGGTATAAGCCACATCTCTAGATATGAAGCACACGCTTATAGCCGTAGCCTATCACGCCCAGTATGAGAAGGCTACAGCCAACCACCGCCCTGAACATTGCCTCAAACCCCACATACTTGTGAAAACACAAGAATTAGTCAGGTGCTGGCTGTGCAGGAATTGGTAGGTTAGACAAAAGCTAGCTGCCTTAGGGAAAAGTCACCTCTTAATTGAATCAGAGGTGAGGCGAGTTGGCAAGAGTTACAAACATGTACCCTGAGGGCTTTCGAGTAGAAAGACGCGAAAATGTAAACTGCGCGTGAAAGGAGGACTGGCCAAGGGCTGAGTGCCAGCAGGCGTAGGGTGGGGCCACAACGTGTTGACCAAATGGGAAGTTTGAATGCGAAGACTGGTGGGAGATGTCAGCGCTGGATACTGGAGCGCCCTGAATGTTCTAATAAGACAGTACTGGCCAGCGTCCGTTCTGTCTAGGGACGATGGTAGAGGATATATAGCGATTATTGCCACAATGATTGATACCAGACTGGAGAATCAAAAGCCGCACTGGCGCCCCCGTCTCGTTGCTCTAGGCCAAACCGTCCCAGTCCGGGCCGTTCCATGCGAGTAAGCTGGTAACATCCAGGCCCGATCTAAGCGCACCGGGAGCAGGCTGATCAGATACATATTGGTTGGACAACGACGGATTAGAGGCAGGTAACCTGACCAGAGCTAGTCTGCAATTCCATCTCAGTCGGGTTGCTCTGTCTTTGGCGATTGTTCCAAGTTCCAAGTCCGTGAGAAAACAGCCTTCTAGCCCAAGCTTTTTTCCGGATAACTCACTCCTATGGGTCGGAGAGCAAAGTTTTTGGGGCTCGCGACATTATGAGGAAAGTTATAAGAAATACAATCTTCCCTCGGCGTATCTTGGCATATTATGAAGCCCACGTGCATCGACGCTCGCTGATCCGGGACTTAGATTGCTGCCTCGCTTGGCAGTTGGACGGAAGGCATCACAGATGAGTTTATAAGAATGAACGTCTACATTTTGTAGAGATACACGACGTGTCCTCAGCTGGGATGCACCTTGTATGGCGGCTAGGAATGCTAAGCAAGGGGTGCGTCGAACGCGGTGCCGCAGACACAAACGACATGACCACCATCCAAGATATGGTTCGACGCGGGCATGCGGTTTCGTAGTTCTGTGGCAGCTGGCTGTTTTGCTGGCCACGAGATCCCACCGGGGGGTTGCTCACAGTGCTACGCCCGATGTGATCTACCCTGGGGTAGCCAGGCGTGAACGACGCGCGCCAGGAAGCCTCTCAACGACCCACGCTTCATCTGGTAGCGTGGTAATCAACACGCGCCTTCGAGAGATGGCACGAGCCCCTCGGCTCCGCACGACTGGTGCTCAAGAAGTAGACACGACCCCTGGCAGGCAAATAGATGTCCTTCGTCTGGCGAGGAGTGGGTCTCTACCTAGGTTGTCTTGGCTGTCGACAAAGAGAAAGAATACTGGGGTGGGGTATAAGAAGACCATTGACGCGGCTTGGAGCGGGAAGACTTAGTACTCGAAGGAGAGTTGGAGCGAGGGTTCGGGTTGGAGCTCACCCGGGTATGTGCGACTTGTGTGTGATTCGTTCCTGCCTTGCCTACGAAGTACTACTCGGTCCCGGTGGCACCTGTCAGAGGATGCTCCTCATTTCACCACGGCATGATGAGAAAACTCACACGACTGGAGGCAAATGAGACGAATGAGGCGAAGGGAGGCGCCTAGTGGGGTGGTGCCGTAGCGCTCGAACTGGGTTAGAGGGACTCGTCAGCTCATGTGCCGTGATTGGCCACTAGGGGCTCCTAATCCCTGTGGGCTGCCCGATGTGGGCGGGAGGTGCGTAAGTCGCAGCTTTGACCCTACGAAGTGCTGCCCCTGGGGTGTGTTTCCGCGTTTCTGGCCCTCTTGACCAGCGCCTTTGGTTGGATAGGGCCCTGACTGTGTTGTGTACTCGGGTTACTGGATGATTATATTCACTTTGCAAAATTCTCTGGGCTCTCTGGACCGCAGATGACGAAGATGGGTGTACGATCTGTAATCCCTTCCGCGCTGTCTCCTCGAAAAGCCGCTGGGGAGCGGTGCTTGTGCAGGCCTGTTGTCCCCTTGCTCCTGTTCTAATTCCAGAGACTGCGGCCGTTTGGCCGGTTCGGGCTGAGTTGGAGCGGGTCACCCCCAGGGCGATGACGAGTCAAAGTTAGGCCCTGCGGACCACCCCCCATAGCCAATTCGAGCCTTCCCTTATGAACCCGTTCTGGGCCCGTCCACCTCCTTCACTCCTATGTTACTTAACTCCCGGTGTTGCCCGGCATATCGCGACGTCTTGGCCCTCGTCGCCACCGATACACAAACCCGATTCCACGGATACAGGCACCCATCGAGGCTCACAATCCATCCTGAAGCCCCCCTTCGATGATGCGCGGCCTGTTGCAGGCAGCGCTCCTGCTGGCGCCGGCGCTGGCAGGGGCCAGTCCCATACAGCCTTATGAAGATGCAATCCCATCTGCTTTCATCGCTCTGCAGCCGCCCCTGGATGTGCTTGGAGGGTCTGCATTGGTATGATATTAGCTGGCCGCTGGCCTCAATAGTC
Organism: Thozetella sp. PMI_491; assembly: GCA_021432635.1. Lineage (NCBI taxonomy): Eukaryota > Fungi > Ascomycota > Sordariomycetes > Chaetosphaeriales > Chaetosphaeriaceae > Thozetella > Thozetella sp. PMI_491. Next base: position 606,937 of record MU270043.1, read on the forward strand.
TCAGAGAGACGGAGACGCGGAACGGAAACTGACATGTCGGCAGACCTTCCGCCTAGATGTGGGCGAGTCTAAGGATGCTTGCGGATACAGCAATGTCACCATCAACGGCGAGGTCCTCCCACAAGGTGGAAGCGGCACCATCGCCGTCGACCAAGGCGCCGCTGTGGTCGCCCATTGGGAGTTCACCTGTGTCAACTGGAACAACAAGCCCCAGGAGCAACTGATGACGCTAACTGTGGATATTATCGATGGCAAGGAGGTGAGGGATCTGGCCTTCACCGTCCGCTTCCAGCAGGTCGCCCCGGTTTGGATCTCTGACATCGAAGGGCCTGCCCGCATGACCCGCGTTCACGACCTCAAGGTTGGTGAGCACGCCGACGATGAGTTGGCCCAGGAGGATATGGAGAGTGATCTGGACCGCGAGCTCGCTGAACTCGAGTTCCTCCACTTCCAAGTGTTCGAGCTTCAGCAAGCCATCTATATGAAGGAGATGCACCTCGGCGAGGCTTTTGGGTGGAAGGGGAAGAAGGAGTGCAAGGGTGTCAGCTGCTTCCTCAAGTCGCTATTCGAAAAGGTGACCGGCGCCGCCATGGCCTTCTACGGTGAGGTGTCCGAGTACGAGGAGCTTTTCGAGGGCGAGCCACACCGAGGCCCGCCACATCACGGCCCGCATCATGGGCCTCACCACGGCCCCGGGCGCAAGGGACCGCACTGGAAGCACCCCAAGCACGGAAAGGGGCCCAAGTTCCCGCATTGGTTCCCTCACCACGGAAACCATAGCCACCACGGAAACCACACCCACGGCAACCATACCTTCCCACCACCGCCGTGGCGCCGTCCCCACCACCCTCCTCCATTCTGTCGATGCCCACCTCCGGGGGGAGCCCATCACCCGCCGCCACCCTTCGGTCCTCCCCATGGTCCTCCACATGGTCCTCCCCATGGTCCTCCCCATGGTCCTCCTCATGGTCCTCCTCATGGTCCTCCCCATGATCCTCCTCACGGCCCTCCCCATGGTCCTCCCCATGGCCCCCCGGATGATGTTCCTGACCGCCGTCCTCCGCACGGACCGCCTAGCGACGACAAGCCTCCCATGCATGGAGAGCCTGGTATGGAGCCAGGTAGGCGGCCGCCGTGGGATGGCCACGACGGTCCTGAAGATTTCCCCCCATTCGACCTGGAACATGGAATGGTGAGTTTGCTGCGGCCCATCACCTTTGAACTTTTTGACTGACTTGACCTAAAACAGCCCCCGCCACCTCCCCCGCCGCCCTTTGATGAGGAGCGGTTTTTCCCTGAGGACTTTCCACCGCCTCCCCACCATGGCGGCCCTGGTGGACCTCCTCCACCACCGCCTCCCCCTCCTGGCGGCCCTGATGGCCCTCCTCCCCCGCCTCATGATCATCACCACGGACCGGGAGGCCACCACGGCCCTCCTCCACCCCCACCCCCGCCTCACCGTCTCAACCCCTTAAAGATCGTGACCGTCTCGGTCCTACTCGGCATCCTCGTTGCCATCCTCCACAGGCGCTGCACCATGCGCCGGGACGCGCGCAGCAAGCGCCGTGAGACATTCCGCCGGCGCCGGGCTAGCCACCACACCAAGTGCCGTGGCTTCCTCGCTCGTCTGCTCTGGGGACGTTGCAACCGCGACGAGGAGAAGGAGTCGATGCTACAGCAGTACGAGGAGGAGGAGGAGGAGGACGCCGACAAGGTCGAGCACGGGGATGTTGCCAATGAGATCTCCAACCTCCGCACTGCAGCCGATGTCGTCGGCGAGATGGTGACTGCCGAGGAAGCCCGATCCGCCCTGACTCAAGGCCAGCAGCACTTGTCGGTCACACAAACTCACCACGTACAGGTGACGGCGCCCCTGCCGAGCCCGCACGCTGCGTTTGCTCACTACGTTCCCATGGGTCTTCATGACGACGAGGCACTCCCAGCCTACGAGACGGCTGTGAGCGGCCGGCCCACTCCGCAGGCTGCTGCGGCTGCGGCGATTGCACAATATCCCAGCCCAGCACCAGACACAGACAGTATCATCGCGGACGGGTATGGGTCCTCTAACGGTGTAGAGTCCACGCGGTACACCCCAGGAAGCTCTGGGTCTGTGGGGAGCGGGGGCATGGATGACGTGTTGGGGGACACCAAGCATTAGAGGGTTGGAAGTTGTGCTGATAAGATGCCTACGAAGAAAGGGGGTACAGAAAGAATTGCAGTATGAGGAGAGTGATAATTTGGGCCACCCCTTCATTTTCTCTTTGTTTGGAATTAGGCCCTCTTGCGAATTGCTTTTTCCGTATGTCTCTTTCTAGTGTGAAGATACCGGGCAATATTTAGTAGTAGATACCCTGAGACGGGGTAAAAGGTCTAGGGTCCTAGGTGTTCAGCCTCGCAGGAAGGTTGATAAAACTTCTATAAACAAACCAAAAACCCCAATCCGTGAAGGAAATCGTGGCTCCCCCCGTCGTTCTCTTTGGACCTAATCACAACTGTGCAGGCCACTTATCGGCGGTAGTCTAAATGGCAAGAATCTCTCTACATGTCTGGTTTTGGGGGTCAGGATTCGAGCCGAGGGTAGCCATTACCCAAAGATGAACTCTTCATAGTTTCTCCGGATTTTCTCTACGCCTTCCCGTAGTTCCCAGCCTTTGATCACGCACACTCGGCGGTACATTTGCTCCAGAAGCTGATCCATGTCCTCCCCGGCGATGTGTATGTCGCTTTCGATCAAGATCTGATTGTCGGGGCAGGCTCGGATGACATCAGGGAACCTAGCCTCAGTGGCTGGGGTTGAGAGATTAACAACAGCAGAAAAGGAGAAGAAGATGCGCGCTGGTATCGTGGGCGTGAGCCATTGCTTGATCATCTCTGCGGAGCCGCTGTAACTGTGCAGGCATATCCGTGGAGGGAACGGCTTGGCTGGTACGGCGGCGACCTTCCCACCTCTAGCCTGGCTTCCCCCCTCCTCAGCTTCCTCGTCGGAGCTGAAGTCCTCGGCGCCAGGGGCGATCCGTCTCTGCTGCCGTTTGCTCAACACTTCCTTTTCGTGGCCTTTCCACAGGGATGAGATAGTTTCGAAGAGCACACCCGGCGCCTGGACCCCGTGCACGCTGACAGCACGTCCCAGCTCCCCGGCCAGCTTGAGCTGTGCGCGCAAGACGCTGACCTGGTGCGGCATGCGAACGTGGTGCGGACTCAGCAGGCGCCCTTCGCGCCCGCCCGGGGTCAGCCCACCGTCTCGCGCCGACTGGTCCTGGTCGCTCCACGCCTGCGGCAGCCTAAAGGCTTTGTCGAGCCCGACCTCCCCGACGAGGGCCAGGGGGTGTGCAAGCAGCCGTTCGCGGGTTTCAGATACCAGGGAGCTGAGTGCCTTAGGCTCCGGCAGAGACGCGACGAGGTCAGCGTCGGGCTCGGGGGACGACAAGACCGCAGCATAGTGTCGTGCTTTTTGGTCCTCCCGGGCCTGCGAGGCCGCGTCGTACGTCGCGTCTGCCGCGGGAAGAGAGATGTCGTCGTACAGCTGGTGCGAGAACCAAGGATGCCAGCCGAACGCTGGGACCAGCTTGGTGGGCTCGCTCTGGTCTCGGCCGGTCGGCGACAAGCAGTCCCGGCTCTGAATTCCGTGCTCCTCAGCCACCGAAGCTACGAGGTCCTGGTCTTCAGAGCGAGTGGCCATGACTGTCAGTGCTTTTGCCCTCATGCCGGGGATGCTCGCGATAGACGACATGGTGTCGGTGGGGTGACAATGGGCATCGAAGGCGCCGATGCTCCAGGGGAACGGCTCGTCGCTGCCAGGCGCCGCCTCGGTCCCAGTGCCCTCTCCGCGCTCTGCATGCTCGGCCTGCCAGTGTTGCTGGCACATGGTTTGCGAGGCTATGTATGCAGTGTTGGTCCTCGGGTATTGGATTAGGGGCCAACGCCGAGGATACTGGTAGGCTGGCCTCGATGATGCGAAGCGACTGCAGAATGATGGGGCGAATGCGGCTCAAGTAAGTACCCCACCACGGCCCCAAGGAGGAGGGAGGTGAGTCAATAGACGACAGAAGCCCCCCGAATGTTCCATCCGACAGGCGGGCTATAGTGAAATAACAGCTCCCGTGGTCGACGCCGACATAGCAACGAGACGGAACTTGGCAGTGATTGGCCAATTGCTTAAGCGATTGTTCGCTGCCTACCTCAAGATAGTGTTCGACACCCAAGCTACATTAAGCCAGGTAAGATACCCGGGTAACTTGCCACAAGTTAGGTCCGAGGTAGGTAGTGAGGTATCCGAGATAAGGAAGCTACCTTGGGGTCCTCGGGGTCAGCACCCATGACGTAGATAGAACCTGCGATTGGCATCCCGTTGTAGCTTCCCCCCTCCACCATCTTGCACAGCCCGAGAGGCCTAGACAGACAGGTCTGATCGTGGCGTCAAACGCCATGCAACGTCGCTAGGTTAGGTATGTACGACACTGATTACTTTTTTTTTTTAAAAAAAAAATTATTCATTGGGGAGCCGGGGCAGCCCCTAGGATTGATCCCCGAAGAACCACTTCGCTGTAAACCTCGGCATGTGGTGAATGCGTTGCCAATAGGAGAAGAGAGGGCATAATTATCACGCAGCGGTCGATCCAGCTAGGTATCCTTGGCTGCTGTCGCTCGAGACTTTAGCGTGGACATGGATCGGGCCCCGACCTAACCCTCCTGGCATCCTGCCTGCTCTCCTACATACATACATCACCACAAGAAACCAGGATCGGGATGATGACGGCGAGGGTACATAGGTTAGCAAGTTGGGCAGGCACCGTTTCCCGGTAGGTTCAATTGGTCAACGAAATAAAAGGCTAGCCAAAAGTTCTTCATACACAGCACGCCGATCGACCGTGGGACCGTGGGACCCTGAAATAATGGGTGCGCGCCACTGTGGTTGCCGGGTAGAAGATCCCTCAAGCACGGAATACCTAAGCAGCGAAGACGGCAAACCCCGGCTGGTCTGGACAGTCTTGTTGGCCTCGGTTGTTGAAACTGGCCGCTGGAGCTGGTGGCAAAAAGAGGGACTTCGTGGTCAGCCACCCCCTCTCCCTTCTCGCCTGTTCCCTGTCTGGCTTGCGGAGGAGGTATTGGTTTGCCTGGCTTGCCTGGCAACCTAGCGTGTGGTCTGCCCAGGCGCCCAAACCGTCCGGACGGCGTCCCCGCTGGCAGGGACCAAACCGAGCAGGCGCCTTTTACCCCAGACTTTTCGGACGCGGGCTAGTGCCAGTGAGGTCTCGGCTGCGCGGACCAATCCCCTGTCGCCTGCCGAAACTTTGCACCAGCAGGCGCTAGAGCACCTCCGCAAGCCGAACCGCTTGCAGCCGGTCAATTTCACATGCCACCGCTCGCACCACCTTGCATGCTAGTAGCACCACCTACCTACCCTAGTCCTGCCGTGCAACCCGGACTTCTGCTTGTGTTTGCCCCCTCCCCACCTTCAACATCGCCAGCCCTTATCTGGAGCCAACTAACACCACGTCCTCGCTGACCCCCTCCTCCTGCACGACTGTTGTCCGGACCTTTGGCCTAGGAGCAAGACTTGGCTGCAGGGGCCAATCCGTCTTGCTTGCATCATTTTGGCGCTGCTTCTAGCCGTGCCCGGCCCGCCCGCCCTTTGTCAATCCAACTCCACCGAGATCCTCCGAACCTCTACCTCTCTCCCCTCTTCTTCCGTACCGTCATCCTTATCTCTGCGGACTCCGGCTCCTGCTACGCCTCTCGAGGGGCACGTCGACGGCCAGCACCGAACCCCATCATGTGACGCCGACCTCCGCAAAATCTAGGAGTAGTTAGGTTGTACGAGTCTCGACTCCAGAATCCCGGATCTCTCCCTCCTCTTTTGCGTCTCGCGACCGCTGTCGAGCCGCAGCCAGGATGCCGCTTCTCAGCCCTGTCCACGGCCTCGTGGTGCCGTTTCTATGCCTTGTCACCATTCCTCTGGCCGTGTTCGCCGGCATCACCACCACGCTTGCCTTTTCCATCCTCATGTTCCGCGTGACCCTGACCTATCTCGATATTGCGCTCGCCTTCGTCCCTGAATACCTCATGGGCCGCAGCTTACACTACCGCATCTCTCCCCTCGCGTACACATATTCGTCCGATCGCCGCGGCTCCCACTCGCAGTCTCCAGGCTCACCAGTGAGCGGTGGCGAGAGCCCCGTGCACAGCCGGGTCGCTGCTTCATCATCTACGCCGGCCCTGAGCTTCTCCCAAGGAACGGGGTATATTGCGCCGGGACATCGGAGCCCGACGAGGCGGCGCACCAGCGTGCCTAGCGCTGCCCCAAGTAGCGCCATCTTTGGGGGACGACGCTCCCGCCGCTCCAGCCAGGTGAGCCTCCAGAGCGTCGGGACGATCACGCCAATCCAAGAAGGAGAGATCCCCATGTCCGCGAGCGGATCCGGCATGCTCTCGTCCACCGGTATCGACCGTGACTTTGAGGGTGTAGGCGGATGGAGGCTGGACGACCGTGAGGACGACAACTGGGCCAATATCAATTCTCGTCTGGAGCTCCCCTTCGAGCGAGCGTCGGCCCGCCACCACCAGCGTTCCCCGAGCGGGGAGCAGACAACCCCTGGAGAAGGGAGCTGGCTGATGATGAAGGCGGTGCGGTACGATGTTTCTCCGGAGCGAGAGAAGAGCGGGAAGCCCTCCATTTCCCCGAATAGCAGCCGGGTCCGGGTGAACCAGATGGTACAAGCTCCAACGCCTTTGACCTCGATGGATAAGGAGGACGGCTACTTCCCGATCATTGCCGCGCCGAAGGCTAAGAAAAGTGTCACGTAGCGCCGACCCGTTTGAGACCCGAGGCGGGAGGGAGACGGTGGCTAATGTACGTTTGGAGCACCGCTTTTCTTAACTATACCGAGGAAGAGGGGGAAGGACACCGCTGTTTTTGGCGTTCGGGTGGCTTGCTTGATGTTGCTATCCACCGGTTGGGAAGGGTTTAATCAAGGCAAAACTGGTCTACTCCGGCAAGTAGAAAAGGTATAAACATCACGAGGCGGGATTTACGGACACCACGGGACGGTCTTTGTACGGTACGGCTGTAACGATGAATGATGAAACGCCCATTCCCAGAGAAGACACACCGGCATCCATAGCTGTAGCGGGGAGGCTCTAGAGGGAAGAAAAAAAAAACAAGTTGCATTGGTATCCTTGTAACCGCTATAACGCCAGTTCATGAAGTCGTTCCATGGCCCCAAACTCCCATTCCACGTTATATCATGCACAGCCACCTAACATTCGGTCGATACTGCCTCGTTGGTCAAAGTGTCTGCCAGAAGTAGTTGGCATAGAAATAGCGCGAGAATTTGCGGTCGATGTTGACCACGTGCACGTCTCCCTTGCGATCGTTCCGGACCACCGCCCGGTTAAACTCGCCATCCTTGCTGTCGCGCTCGATATCGATACCTAGGCTGCGGTACACCTGCAGGCGCAGGAGCACCTCGTCCTCGACGCTGCCGTGGCCGCCGGTCGCACCGGGGCTCGCACCGTCTAGGCCCTGCAGCTCGAGCTCCTGCAAGCGGGCCGCCGCATCCATCGCCTGGGTCTGCAGGCGCTCTGTTTCCATCTCGAGGTCGCTGGCGGCCTTGGCGATGCGGAACTTTTGCGTGTCGAGGCGCGAGATCTCGCTCGCGTGCGCGGCCGACGAGTGCTGTGCAGCCAGTTCGTCGTGCTGCGACTGCATTGCCGTTAACGACCGTGACAGACGGTGCAGGCGCTCTGCGTCGGCATTGATGCGCAGACTGCGCGCCTGGCCGAGCGTTGCGAGGGAGTCGGCAACGCGCGCGACGGCGGCCTTGTCGGGCGCGATGTAAAAGTTGTCAATGGTTTTCCGGATGAACTGGAGTAGGGTCAAGGGTCAGCTAACCGCGTATGGAGAGGGGAAGAAGGAAGCGACGCGTCAGAGATATCATGTAGCGACGGCGGAGGACGTAGAGAGAGGGGGGCCAAAGGGGTGTATAACATACACTCGCCGGGTCGTCCTCGAGAATCATGGCGGCGGCTTTGGTTGGTGGAGATGATGGCGATGGTAAGAGGAGAGAAAACGACGGATTTTGGCCACCGGAGAAGTGCAGCAGCAAGAAGATCAACTGTTTGCTTGTGGTGAATGCAATTTCCTGTGATTCGATGCGATCGAGGAAGTCTCGTGATGTGGATTGAAAATGGCGTCGACAAAACATCCAGCCAAATGGGGTAAGTCCCAAAATAGCGGGCGGTCGCCCGGGCGACATTCCTTATCTTATCAGTGAACACGCACTCGTCGTCATCGTCGGTCGTTCGGTCGGGCACATGCTGGAAGCGTCCAAGCTCTTCAGCCACATACAACCTTCAGCTCCCGGTTTCTCACCCTACTACGTTAACCGGTACAAAAATCCCCTTGCTACCCTCCCGCCGAGACAACTCGACGGCTGCATTGTACTCTTTGATCTTCCATATTTTCTGGACACAAGGCCTCCGAGTGCCGCCCACGTCTGAGGACCAAAACAATCGAGACAAAATGACACAACTGCCATGTAAGTGGGACCACGCGCAAATCTTGCGTTCGATACGGGAAACGCTGACCACGGCTGGCAGATGCTATCGACGCGGAAACGTGAGCACGAACCCTCGCCCCTCTGCTCTCTGCATTTCTTTCTTCTTCTCTTGATTTGTGCTATCGCGACGAGATGCTGACACCTGCGCGACCGCAGCCCGCTCAACCCGGCCGAGCTGAATGTGCTCCGGGCGCAATACGAAAAGGAAGGCGACATGGTAGGCGTGCAGACGAAGTTCAACTACGCATGGGTACGCGGCTCCTTTCTTGAACTCTTCCTTCTCGCTCTCTTGCGGCGCTGCTATACAATGCTCAGAGACTAACCTCGTCTGCCAGGGCCTCGTCAAGTCGGATGTCCGAGCCGACCAGCATCTCGGCGTCTTGCTTCTCTCCGAGATCTTCCGAACATCGCCGGAGCGGCGGCGCGAATGCCTCTACTACTTGGCACTAGGAAACTACAAGCTGGGCAACTACGGCGAGGCGCGGCGGTACAACGACCTGCTCATGGAGAAGGAGCCGGCCAATCTTCAGGCATCAGACCTGCGGACCATGATCGACAACCGGGTGGCCAAGGAGGGTCTGATGGGCGTGGCCATCATTAGCGGCGTTGCCGTCGCCGCGGGCGTTATCGGAGGGGTTTTGCTGAGGAATTTGGGGCGGAAGCGGTAGAGAGCGGCCTTCGCATGCTTCCAGAGCACGGCAGGGAGGTAATACAGCAAAGGAGAACGCGATGATGGGTGACGGAATATATGCAGCATCGGCGCAGACGGCATTTCTGGGAATGGGATGGAACATCTCCGCGACGGCTGCTCTCGCAGCATGTATTTTTATCGGGACCGTCCTCCACACCTCCACCGGGGGGGACACGCCCGGCCTTTCTGAATCATTAATGACCAACACCACATACCCTAATCGCGGCAGACCGCTGCCCCGAGGAGCTAGTTACTGTGCTCGAAGCCGTCTCTTCCTGTCTCTCCTCCGTGCATTTCGCACTACTCACCAGAGGCAATGCATTCATTCCTTTGGGGTTCTGACTTGGGTTGAACTGGCCGCTCTGGCCAGTCACGCCACATGACGTGGGGTAAGGGTCAGAGCCTGTGGCGGTGTTGGGACGTTATTTGCCCCTCCCCCTGTGACCCCGTCTTGCCCGTGTGGCCCCGTATTAGCCTCTCAGAAATGGAAACACAGGGAAGGGCATGGAGCCAGGGGACGCAGCGCTCGGCAGCGCCCTGTCCAACTTTGGTCCAACAGGGAGCTTTGTTGGCTCCCAAGCAGAAAAACCTAATCAGATCCGTCAGATCTGGCGCGAAAAGACGACCTTGCATGGACACGTAGCTTCCCCTCCTGAATATAATCCGGCTTTCCCCCCCGCGCGCGAAGATATCGCGGACAGAAATCGCGAACTTGTAAGCCTCCGGCGTCCCGTGATCCAGGTATCGTACGGCCGGTCCGTGACTTTGCAGTGGATACCAACCAACAGCTTCCTGGGCCAGCAGCACCTACGGCATAACCCCGTTGCCTCTAAATATTCGGCGAAGAAGCCCGCGTAGCAAGCGCCCGAGAGTGAGCCTCGAGAAACAGACAAAAGACGCATCAGGAAGGCAAGGCTCTCGAGCTACACTTTGGAGAGTCCGGTCCCTGCGAGGGGATCCAATATTGAATCGGCTTGCGCGTGGTGGTGGTACTCCCCAACAAAGGATCCCAACCGCCGTGTCACACAAACAAGAAGTGTGGGCGACCGGTCATTCATTTGCCAATCTACCGTACTTGCTGCTAAACTCTTTGCCCCTTGGCACCCGGGGCCTTCTTTTTTTTTTCCTCTGCAATCTTTTCTGCCCTTCTTTTTCGAGCCGTTCTTTCCCTCTAGCGGCAATTTGCACCCCCGTGGAATCGGGGCACACGACCGCAAACGACCGCGCACGCCGAGCTTCTAGAGCCACGCGGAGAAGGAGACCTTGTCACCCGATACTTCGGCACTGCAGTGAGTTGCAGGCGTGGAAAGTGGGCTTGTGTTATCGATAGGCGCCCCGGCCCCACGCCGCCGCCCACGACCTTGCGTGACGCACTCTAAGAAAGGCCTAGCCAGTGGGTTCCAGCACTCTGGCGCCGAGCTCGTCATTACCTATCTCCCCCCGAAACCTGACTTCTTTGCACCTACATCCCATCCCACTCACCAAAGCCGGTCCGGCCCGAAAAGTAGCGAGGAAACCATCCCCTCGACGACCGCCTGGAGGCTCGAGATCCGCGAACCAGGCATCCTCGCTCCGGAGCCCGTTCTTTTCTTTCTCCTTCCTCCCCCGCAGCCCCGGCGTGGCTCAGCAGCTGTTCCCCTCACCCTGCAGCTGCGCCTGCCGCTCAGCTCCCGGCATCTGCACCTCTCCAGCTGGTTCACCACCGCCGCTTGCCACCAGCGCCGTGCCGGCGTTGATGAGGAGGCTGCTGCCTCTTGCCGGTACAGCTTCTCCACCTAGCTGCTCTCGTCTCTTGCCCTTGCAAATTCCTTCAGGCTGGCTTTCCGCGCACTCCGAGCTGCCGGCCTCGTCGTCGGCCTAGGACTCACAGCTCTTGCTGCTTACCAGCAAAGTCAGAACAACCCGAGAAGCAGAAGAGCTACCATGTCCTCCCAAGATCACCTCGACGCCAGCTCGGGCCGCGAGGTCGTCTTTTGCCACGCCTGCCACGACGAGTGGTATCGCGATGCCCACCCGACCTTGCAATGCCCCTACTGCGACAGCGAGATCACCGAGATTGTAAACCTCCTTGCCCCCCACCCACCAGCCCTCAGCTAACCCGGCACACAGATCGAACCCGGAAATGACCCCCGCACGGTCGATTCTCTATCCGACTTGGACTCTAACTTCCCCGGTCACGGCCGTGATTACGGCCACGACGACTCCGATCCCGGCGAGGAAGACATCGAGGATCATCTCCCCTCTGGCCGCGACAGGTACTCCGTACACCATAGAATATTCCCCCCGCCGCGCTCCGGTGCCGATCGTGGACGACCCGACGATGATATGGCTGTGTTTCAACGCTTTACCGACATGCTCATGAATGATTTCCGCCTCGCCACTCCGGAGCGGCCACATGGTACGCTCGAAGACGGCCAGAGGGAGGGAACCGGCACTCGAATCCACAGGGCAACTTTCACGACTGGCCCAGGGGGCTTTCGCGGTGGAAGCGTCACTATTGGCTTTGGCCCAGCAATCCGTCGGGTTGGCCCTTCTGATGCCCGCGGCCCACCCGACTTTGACGGGTGCGTATCTCCTTCTCTTAGGCTTAAAATCACTTGTCTACCTTCCCGAATCGAGCTACATCGAGACGTGGGATGTCAAAGCTAAGACGATAATTCGTAATAGGATCTTCGGCAGCCTTATGAACAACGTTCCGCCCCCTCGCGACGACGGAAGCCAGCAAGGACAGGGAACGGCTCGTGGCGGGAACGCCCAGGGAGGCCAAGGGCTGCCACCACCATTCTTCGCTACCCTCCAAGACCTTCTTACGACCCTACTCAACCCAGGTGCGGCGGTACATGGCGACGCTGTTTACACGCAGGAGGCGCTCGACCGCATTATCACCCAGCTCATGGAAGCGAACCCCCAGTCGAATGCCGCTCCTCCCGCATCGACCGAGGCGCTCGCAAATCTGGAGAAGAAACCGCTTGATGAGAAAATGATTGGCTCCGACGAGAAGGTCGAGTGCACTATATGCATCGACGAAGTCAGCAAGGGTGAGGACGTGACAGTGCTGCCATGCAAGCACTTCTTCCACCCGGAATGCGTAACAATGTGGCTCAAGGAGCACAACACGTGCCCGATCTGTCGGACCCCGATCGAACAGCGAGATGAAAACAACGCTCAGAATAACAATAGCAACAATAACGGTAATCCTAATGTTCCTGGCAACCCTGGCCTGAGCACTGGGAACCTTAACTCGCCAGAGGGCCGGCAAGAAAGACGACCTTGGGGGCCGTTTGCCGTCCCCTTTCGTTCTGAGGTTCTTTGGGACTCCCGGACCGGACCTGACCCTAGCGCCCAGTCCCCGCGGAACACCCGCAGCGCCCAGCAGAACGAAGACCGTCTAAACGCGATCCGCAATCTTCGCGACCTCGGCTCCTCTTCACGCCGCAGCTCGCACTCCCCACCCAGCCGCGAGACTGGACCCGCGAGTGCCATTCGGGTTAGGAGCCCGTCGTCGTCTCGCGACCGTGACCACGGGCGCGACTCGGAGCGCGACCACGACAGTGGCTCGCCGCTGGAAGCCCCGCGCGACACGGTACGGCAACACTGGTCTCAGCACTGGTCTTCGCAACGGCCGAGCAACGAGAGCAGGCAGAATAGTAGCTCCAGCCGCTCGGACCACGGACCGCCAGATGGGAACAGCGGCAGTGGCGGAGGTTCTAGTCACGGTAATCCCTTGAACTGGATACGGGACCGCCTATCGCGTGACCGGGGCAGCGGTGCTGGCAGCGAGAACGGACGGAGGCGGTCCTAGCCAAGTAGGCAAGACTGTCCCTTCTCACGGCTCCTAAGTCTCCGGGTTTGAATCAGTCCTAGTAGTAAGTTCGGCGTGCAACGAATAGATATGGGGGGGGCAATTCGAGGTCCCTCCCGCGGACTTGTGGCGGGCGTGACACCGCCCCCTAAGAGCAAGAAGAAAGGTTCCGTTTGGCAGGTTGCCTATTTGCCCAAACTCCCCAGCCTCTCACGAGCCTATTTACATAGATGGCCCTGGCCGCTTTGGCGAGCACATGATGATATCCATCTGGCATTCCTAACTGAGCGAGGAGCAAAGGCTGTTTAGGGAGTGGGGTATTTTTATACAGGAGCAATGAAACGGCGCATTAGTGCTTTCTTACTTTGAGGCGGTCGTGGCGCGCCTTTGGTTTCCAGTGCGCCTGGTTGACTCCGCCTATAGTGGCTATATGTGAACTGGTGGTGTTTTGCACGTTGCTATGGCAGTGACACGAGTCCTCCATCCGCCCGAATCTCGCCCACTCGGATAATGAATTAGGGCCGTGAGACCGCCGAGAGGCATGGCTCAATATGTTTTTCCGGACCGAGGATGCAATTTGGCCTCCTTCAATGCTGCCGTGATGGGTTGTTGTATGTTGACCCTGGAATGGTGAGAGCAAGGCTTCTTGCAAGAGGAAGAAGAGCGTTGCGGTACTCTTAACAATGAATTCTTGCAACAGTGCCGTGCCGTGCGATACCGGAGAAGATGGCCACGCCCTCTACTTGAAATCATACTGCTGTTTTATATATCTGCAGTCAACGTGCATGCTTTGTATTAGCGCAGATGGCCTTGAGTTACGCTAGGCTACGAGGATAATGCGGATATACGGCAGCTCACCGTCACAGCCTGCCTCCCTTTCCACGATCGTTGGCCAGGCTACCGGTGAAGTGAGCTTACTATCGGTTAATAGAGAACCTTGTGGACTCCAAAGACAAGACGAGATGCGCCTGGATATTTGCCGAACTCCGCTGCGACCATAACTGAGCCGAACACACAAGAAAATAAAGACAAAAACTCTGAACAAAGCACACCGAGCCCATGAGGCTTGAAAATAGACCAGATTTTCAATCGCAAGTAGGGCACTTGGATGCCTACGTGGTCCCGAGCATATGCGTCTCGTTCCACCCCATACTGACTCTCAGATCTCGGCCAAGAATTCGCTCAGCAGCTGAGAACGAGTACGAGCCGTCTCGGAGCCCTGGTCGCCCTCGCCGATCGCCTGCATGATCTGTAGCATACGAACTGCAACACCATGTTAGCTATCTGCCACCGCCATGCAGCAGACTGATGCATTGGGACGCTTACCGATGTCTGCCTTGGCCCTGACAAACAGCGGGTCCTTGGCGACCGTTTCGGGGCCTCCGGGATCTGCGAGAGTCTCTCGGATGACGTTGCAGATACACTGCGCCTCGAGGAAGGCGCGGTGGTTGAAGTGCCACCACACGCGCGCCTCGGTCTCGAAGAGCTGGTATAGCACGAAGAAAGCTGTGATGGCGTCATGTGCAGCCTCGAGGGTGCCCCGAATGTTGACAGGCACATCGGTCGAGTCGGAACCGTGCACCAGCATCAGGTTGTGATAGTAGTTACTCGTGAGAAAGAGCGTCTGCCGGACGATGCGCTTGTTTGTCTGCGCTAGCTTGGAGAGCGACTCGGTATCCCACGACCGAAAGATATCCGGGAAGGAGCGGTAGACGGCGCGGAAGTCGGCGACCAGCTTGGACTTTTGCCTGGCGGTGGGACATATGGGAATGTCAAGCGCGCGGGGGCTGCAGATGGCCTCCTGGACTAGGTTGGCGAGGGTCCAGGAGCCGCGGACGTAGGCTGTGTCAGTCGGGTCGTCGCTTGCGATGGAGCCCTCGTCCTCCACCAGGTCATCGACGCTGACGTCTGTATGTGTCGTGCTGGGAGGTAGCGGGAGGAGGACGGTTAAGAAGGTGTCCTGGAGCAGCACGGCCTGCCAAAGTTTGCGTCGCTGCTGCTTCTCAAAGAAGGTTGCATGTGGCGTCACTAGCAATTGCGTTAGAGGGATCCGATCACGTTGGAAGAGCAGATGCTCGGGGTGAGCAAAGCCTACCGATGTTGGGGTCCCGGTGCAGACCCATAGCATATGCTTGCCGTGTCAGAATTCCCGCAAAGGCCCAGCCATCAGAAGCATGATTATCATTAATTAGGAAGTAGGTGATTAGTACCATGGCCTGGATCGACCGTATGGAAGCGGTGCTCAGATATGAGCACAGCCTTAGCGACTGGTTGGAGGCCGAGGCGTAAAATTCGGCCGTTTGTTTCCGTTCTTGCGGCGAGGTTGAAGTTACGAACTGTGTGCCCAGGGCCAGCATGACAAAGACCAGGGCGATAAAGGAGGCGTCGACCTGGTTCTTGTCCTCCTTGCCTAGAGACCAGAAGTGCTCATAGTCGGCGTAGAAGGTCTGGCGATGGATCATGGGGTAGACGGGGTCAACGCATTCGAAATACCGGCTGAGGAGGATGTCAGCCTGTAGCTTGTCGGGAAGGACGCCAATGACCTCGGGCAAGCCGCCCGCGCATGTCCAGTAGTTGGCGAATGGATGCTCCGTTCCTATGCCGAAGACGTTGGACACGCCGCCGACGGAATACGGCACATTGGACAGGAGCCCGGTGTGCATGGGGATGTTGAGCAGGCCGGTCGACATGGCTATGGAGCTGAGGACACTGGCGCCCCGTCCTTGGGCGGGACCGCGGTCTGCCACGTTGGGAACATGTGCTCTGGCGGCGTCGGCTTTCGCCTTCGGTGCCTTGGTCATACGGCGGCCATTGGCGGCAGTCCGTGATGTTTCCCTGAGACGTGTTAGACGTGACGACACCGGCAGCTCACAACACCGAGGCGTGCGCGAGACTTACTCGAGCAGATTTGCGACATGGGCATATCTACATTCTGTCTGCCTCTTGATGCCTGTGCCTGGTCAGTTCTCGAGCGCATGAGGGGAGATGCGATTTCTTTGTAGGAAATCAGATAGCAGACCCGGTAACTTACAGGCAAGACAGTGAGGACGTCCCCGGTCACACTAGGAAGAAAGCATAAGTTAGCGCGTCTGCCCTGCTGGTCACTAGTCACAATGCAAGCCGGCGGTCACAAAATATCAAGGGAATAAGGAGGACAAGGAGCTAGGGGAACACAACAAGCATGCCTCCAATTACTAGCAAAGCGATTGTCACGCAAACGTGGGGGCCGGCCGAGCAGCAGCCAAGGCGGGGGGGGGGGCTCCCGGAACTTGCCAAGTAGAGCAAATGCGGGGAATATAGCCCAAAGAATCCACCGATAGCGCAGTTCTTTAGGAGGGGGTTGGACACGGCTGTGAGGGCAGAGAACCACTTGGTGGCAACAGCCTAGCAGGGTTCGGGGGTGAGTACTTGCCTTGGTCTTCCGCTCGACGCACTCAAAGCACGAGAGTGTCGGCTTGTTGCGCTTCTGTTTCTTACGCTCTGGTTCGCCGTCTAAATCGGCCGACGGTGATGCTGTGCTGCTCTCGCGGGCATCGTTGGGCGTGCCGTGGGTGGACGCACTCAAGGGGCGAGCGGCGAGCTGGCTCAGCGGAGGGCTTTCTGGCTCGTCCTTGAACTCGCGCTTCAGCGCATGCCCATTGGCGTTGCGTGTCGTTGCAATTGCGCCCGGGTACAATGCCGGCGAGTGCCGGGCCGAATGTGCAAAGAGGGTGGTGGGCGACGAAACCGCCGGGCTCGGCGGCGCGATTGCGGTGATGGTTTGGCCGTGGGCTCGGTCCATCACGACAGCATCCCCTGGCTGCATTCTGGGCAGCCACCCGCCTAAAAGAAATCAATTAGAAAAAAAAAATTGGCAGGGTCCCGGGGGACTGGGCGCGGCGCGGCTGCGGCTGCAAGATCGCGCAAAGCGATTTGCACGAATGGGTGCAAGCCTGGGTCGCACGTATCTGTGCCCGGGAATAAAGAATCCTTCTCTCCCGAAGTCTTAGATTTCGCGTGTCTGTGTCGCGCGATCGGTACTTGCGATGGGAGATGGGTGGCTGTGACGCGCTGGGAATAAGGAAATAAGAGAAAGTGAAGGAGAGGGAGGTTCTGGGGAAAACGGGGGTGGAAATAAAGCGGTACCCGTTCCCACGCTCAGGCTGAACCAAACTACCCCTGCGGGGTGAGGGGTAAAGGGAGTAGAGAGCAAAGAAGAGGGAGGGACCCAGAGGGACCCAAAAGGCCTGACTCCAAAAATCAACGGGAAGAACGACCCTCTCGACACAGTGGGCTCTCGTGGGGATGGCAAACAGCCAAATCTAGCACATCGGGGTGAGAAAGAAAGGGGAAGAAGGAGATAAGAAGAGAGAGAGAGAGAGAGAGAGAGAGAGAGAGAGAGAGAGAGAAAACCGGTAAGGTACAGGCGGGAGGGGGGGCCTGGAACCAGAGAAGCGTACTGAAAATGAAGACTTGGAAGGCTGGGGAAGCCCTGGGAAGAAAAGTACCTGTTTGGCCTTCCTTGCCTTGGTATCCCGCGGCAGGGACCGTCCGCGTCTCCTCAGGCCGGACCCCCCCCCCCATAAACTGATGGCCCTCTGCACTGAACCGAGGGTGCGTGCAGGTTTGAGTTTGGCCCGTCGACGCCTTTCTCGGTCTGGAACTCCGCAAAACGGCGCCTGCAGAGTCGGGGGTTTCTAGGTCCTGTGGCCAACATCAGATCAACTTGGGCCGTCGACTGATGGTACATACTACCTCATGTGTATGTACCTCACTGCTGCCGCCTGCCTCCTCCCCCCTCCAAGAAAAGAAGTGGGTGGGTTGGAAAAAGTGGCGTCTTGCACTGTCCTTCCTCCTTTCTCTCTCTTCACGCTTCCGGCTCGCGCCTGCTTCCCCGTCCATGTCTGGGTCTAGCGATACCTACATACCTACAAGGCAAGCCTTGATTACTACGTATCGCATGTACTTGGCTATCCATTCTCCACCCAGCTGCAAGCCCATCCCCTGCTGCCGCGACCTCCTCCACACCCCCACCACCCCCCAATCGCCCGAGATTGCAAAACAATTGACGGGCGTTCAGCGGGGATGGATTAACGTACGGAGTAGGGAAAGCTGGGTGTGCTGTACGTCCATCCCGTCAGCTCGCATTCTCATCTTCATTGCATGGAACAAAGGACGCCAGCTTCCCCGGATCGCAAGGCGGAGGAGATAGGCTCCTGAGCTAAGCGCCAAGTTCGTTCTTGCGGAGGCAAGGAGATGGGGCAAAGGCCCGTAGCTGCGCTTCGCATGCGCCGCTGGTGGGTAGCAGCGGGGAACCCGGGCGTGGAGAGAAGGGGCACGAAGGCGGCCCCCGCACCTGCAGCGCAGTCCGGTCGGCGCCCCTTCCCGGTTTTGCTACCATCCGTAGACGCTTTTAGGTGGCTAGGCGCGGGTTGGAACGGCGATGGGACAGAAGGTGTGCTAAGCCGCTAACATTGTCTCGCGAGTTATATCCCTGGGTGTTTGGGGCTGCGTACCCGGCATCTGCACACCCTCTTCGCTCCGAGACCCGGCACAGTCGGGAAAGAAAGTGCAGGAGAGAGGGGCAGCCAAGGCGAACGAAACGATGAGAAATCGTGTTGGCCGAACGAGCCCGCCGGGCTCGCAGACCCACCCACCCGGGCTGCCACTTCTGGGCCTCTTCGGCGAAGGACCGGATCCGTCCGTCCAGATCCGGATGGGTCCATTCTCCACCTACCCCCTTCCCCCCGGTGAATGTTTCCCGGCAAAGTCAGTAATACTGCGTGACGGTTGTGTGTTTGTTTGTTTGTTTATTGGGGGGGCAGGGGGGTTGAAAGCGAGCAAGGCGAGAAGAGAGATGAACGTGGTGTGCTTGGATTGGACAAGGTCGTTGTCGAGTAAAAATCTATCGTTGCTATGCCGTTTCTATGACTCCGTGTGGCCCTTCCCCGCTTTAGAGTGTATATGACTTATTGGTACAGATCTGTCCTCCGTGGTTAGGCTCTATTCACGCGACCCGCGTGCCGGGCCTGCTACCCACTCCGTGGCTCCGGTGCGACGCTCGCAGGAGCCTCTCCGTCCGACTCCCCGTCGACCCCGACATTCTCGCCATCGAGCTTGGGTCCGGCCTCTGGCTCTCCGAAGGCGGCCTCTTGCTTCAACATGCGCAGCTCCACCATGCGCCTTGTCCTCTGTCGCCGCCTCTGGTACTCCTCTGATTCGTAGCTCAGCTTATCGAGGGATTCGCTGATCTTGGCCTCGACCAATTCCTTCACGTGGAACGCGAGCGGCTGGCTGCGGAAAACACCGCGGTACCGGTAGCTCAGCCACAGGTACAGGGTGATTGACTTGTGTAAAGACTCGAGCTGGTGCAGGTAGGCGACATTGGTCAAGTTGGCCTCCTGCGGATTGACGTCCAGCACCTCAAGATCGATCTCTTGGATGTCGAGGAGGTGTCCATTGTCGTTTTCCGAAACACACTTCGCGCACGCCGCCAGCACCTGGAGCTGATCGGGGACTGACGCTGCCACTGGGGCGGTAAGGAAGCTGCAACGATCCTCGATGGACATGGCATACGGTTGGATGACCTCGGCAATCTTGATCGCAACAGACATGTCACAGACCTGGAACCGCTCTGATACTCGGCCCATCTCGCGAAGTCGGGA
The DNA here is from genome assembly GCA_021432635.1 of Thozetella sp. PMI_491. Classification (NCBI taxonomy): domain Eukaryota; kingdom Fungi; phylum Ascomycota; class Sordariomycetes; order Chaetosphaeriales; family Chaetosphaeriaceae; genus Thozetella; species Thozetella sp. PMI_491. The sequence goes on from MU270043.1 coordinate 626,632, forward strand.
GAGGATGAAGGTAAAGGGCGTGTTTGGCGGGAAGTAGGACGCGAACCTCTCAATGATAAAGCTGGGTGGGACTATACCGACACTCGTGATGGGATCGGCTTCGCTCTCGAAGGCGTTGCGGATGAGCCCGAGGTCTTCGTCTTCGAGCGCCGTGATGAATCCGGGCGTCCCCCACCTGTCCACCACAGGGCTGGCCGGAGCCGCAGTTTCCGGACCGGCCTGTATGGCCTGGTTTGCGGTCCGGTATCGCCCGGCTCGACCACCAATCTGCTTGACCTCCGGGACACTCAGGAGCCGGTGCGCCATGCCATCGAACTTGCTAGCCGCTTCGAAGACGACCCGCTTGATCTCAAGGTTCAACCCCATGCCGATGGCATCGCTGGCCACCAGGATGTCGTACTCGTTGTTAGGGTCGTTGAACAGAGCAGCCTGCTGGGCTCGGGTCTCTGGAGGAAGGGAGCCATATACAATGGCACAGCGCTTGCCCGTTGATTCCTCGATACCGGTCTTCAGCGTATGCAGGCCGATGCGGGAGAAAGAGACAACGGCGTCCCCCTTCTGCAGGTTCTCGAAATCTCCCTTTAGGCTTTCATTCATGAAGTGCAAGGGGTTCAGCCTCTGGTATCTGTGCACGATGCACTTCTCGCCTAATCTGGCACATATGTCGGTGATGATGTCCACGGCCCTCTCTTCTCCGCATAGGTGAAGCTCCTTGGCTTGGATACCCAGAAAAGCCTGGGTCCACGCCCAGCCCCTGTCGGGGTCCGCAAGCATCTGGATCTCGTCGATGACCGCCACATCGAACCTCTCGTTGATCGGCGACATCTCGACGGTGCAGCTCCTCAGGAACTGATCTACGCCCTCCGGTATCCTCACTTCCTCCCCAGTCACAAGGGCACACGGCCGCCCCTTGGCAGTGAAGCGGGTGTAGACCTCGTGGGCAAGCAGCCGCAGCGGTCCGGCGTACATGCCGGTTCGCGCATTCTCGAGCGCTTTCAAGGCATTGTACGTCTTGCCTGAATTGGTCGGCCCGACGTGCAGATGGATCGTCCGCTGCATCATTCGAGTGGCGGGATACCATTCGTAGGGAAATCGAATGTCGGCGATCTCCATGTGCTTCTCGGTAATGTACTTGGGAAAGTGGTTCCTCATAATGCAGCTCTGAAAGGCATATCGGAGCTCCAATTTCAGCCCCTTTGAGTCCCCCCTGACAAACGCGTTGCGGAGGTTCCAGAATAGAGGGTTGTCCTTGCGCGAGACGAGGCGAAAGTCGCTGGCGTGCTTGAAAGCTCGGCGAACAGATCTTTTGAAGAGCTCTGCCTCCCGCTCCACATCTTGCTGGCTGTTGATGCCATATGACTTGTACTCCAGGTGCCCCGGTTTCCAGGGCCCTAGTTCCTTGAGCAGCTCCATGAGCCATCGCATCACGATCGACTCGAGCATCTGGTAGTTGTGTCGGCTGGCGGCGCCGCCCAATCTCGAAGCCATGGGCGCATCGGATATCGCTAGACCGCTCCGTAGATATGAATTATCATATGTCACCTGTAAAAGTCTGTCAGCAAACCGTGGTAACGACAGGGACAGCGACGACCGCCGCCGCCTGAATCTGGCTTACCCGACGGACAGGCGGCGCCGGTGATGCTGGCCGCCTGGCCTCCTTCCCGTGGGATCTCCATCGCCGGCAAACGAAGGTAAGGCTCTGCGAGCATATCCGGACCGGTCTAGACAATGCTATCATGGCCACCTTGGAGCCTGCGGCAGACCATGCTGGTTTGGACAGAGTCTGGGTGCAACGGGGTCCCTTTTCGGCAAGCTCCAGTGCGCGCGGTGAGTCGCGAACTTTTTTTTGGACCGAGTGGGTGGAGTCCCCCCACACCCCTGGCGCCAACGGGCGGCAGGTGGGCCCCACTCAGGCTCCCACAATGGACCTCGTCATCGTGCAGGCGTCCATTCCGAAGGCTCAAGCAGACTGCCTTCCTCGACAAACCTCATCTGACCCAGGCCCTCGAGCATTGAAGCAACCTGTCGCAGCCCGGCCTGACTTCCAAGAACCACGCCAAGGATCCTCCCTCGATTGAAACAGTACCTCAGAATGGCCTCTTCGTCGAGTCCGGCCACTCCGCTGCTCTAGTAAGTTTCGTGATCGCCGCGATGAGTGATGGCATTCACTAGCTAACACCGCTCGCCCCCTCCTCTCAGTGCATGCATAGCGCACAACACCACTATCCTCAGCGAATGCACCACGTCAGCCACGAGCCAGACGTCGTCCCTCGCCTCCGTCCTCCTCCCCAAAATCAAGCACGCAGAGCCAGAGAAGGCGACCTTCACCCACGGCGCCTACCACATCCACCTAATCTCGGAGGCGCCGTCGGAGCACCCACCGGCCCAGGCCAGCGCAGGTGGCCTATCGTTCGTCGTCATCACGGAGAGCGACCTCGGCCGCCGCATCGCCTTCGGCTTCCTAATAGAGATTCGAAAGCGCTTCTTCGCTCAGTTCCCGGCGGCCGAAACCGACTTCGCGGATCTACCGAACTATGGCGCCGCGATCTTCAACAGCGAGCTCAAGAACTTGATGGTCGAATACGGCACGACAGGCCACGGCCGGGATGATGCCATTTCCAACGCGAAGCGCGAGATCGACGATGTGCGAGGCATCATGACTCGCAACATCGAGGGGCTGCTAGAGCGCGGTGAGCGGATCGACCTGCTCGTCGACAAGACCGATCGTCTGGGCGGGAGCGCGCACGAGTTCCGCGTGCGTAGCCGAGGCCTCAAGAGGAAGATGTGGTGGAAGAATGTCAAGCTGATGGGACTGCTGGGTTTGGTCCTCATCCTGATCATCGTCACCATCGTTCTCTCGGTCAAGGGTAACTAGCCCCATTCCAACAGCTGGAGGGCGAGGCTACTCGGCGTCTGTGAAATGGGTCTGGCAAGGGGCGTTTTGGTGTCTTTGTTTTCCATGGTTCGACTGCGGCGACGCAACCTCGAGTGTTGGAAGAAGCTGTATATGGTAGCATCCTTCGGCGGCGGGGGCACACAAATACACACACGCGCGCGACGAGGAGCTACCAGACTTGAGGGATTCGGTCTCCAAAGAACCCTTTATTTCTTTTGTCGGCAATGCTTCCTGCCCTCCCTCTCTACCTCTTCTCTGTAGTTGTATTAAATGTTGGAAAGCCCGAGAAGAGGCATTGTTCCATGTTTATTGCTACCCAATTCTATCTCCTGCTTCCTCCCTCGTATCTTGCTGCCACAGGCGGCACCGCCTCTGTGACGAAGCCGAATAAAGAAGCCGCGCCAAAGTTGTCGCATCTGAGCGTCGCCTCTGGATCGCGGCGCTGCAACGTACACAATCAGTAATATCATAACTTTGGCCCCGTCCCGCTATCAGTCCTCCTTTGACTCTCTTGGTAGATATATCCCTGGGCTACCGGGCTGGACTGAGCACCAGAGGCTATAGCGAAAGGCGGCCGACGCAACTTCTCCGTGAAAAAAACCGGGTGCCGATGGGAGGCATTATGAAGATTGCTACGCTCCCAGGCTGCCTGGAGAGGCGTAAGGGCCTGAGGGGTAGGCATTGCTGGTGGGCTGGGTGTCGGCGGCTGAGAACTCGACGGCATTGAACAGATAGGGTGAGCGTGTAGCTCACTCGCCCAGCATTGCCAGTACGTGTCGGCAAGGGGAACAATCATGCGAATATGGACCGAAGTGAGGAGAAGGAATGACCGGCAAGGCAGTTTTACGTCTATACTGGAGCCAGAGTTGCGAGGCCGAGATATTGCTCTTGTTGTGAGGCTCTTCCGTCATCGCTTGTTTGCATGTGGAGCCGCCGGCTCGGCCCCGCAAATGTCGGCCGTTGCCACCACACAATGGACCCGAGGACGTGGGCAATGCCGAGGCCATGTCAGAGCTCTCTCCAATTGGTGGGGATGGCACGAGACCCAGGGCCATTCTCGCCATGTATGCATTTCTTGATTCTAGAGCTTAGTCGACGACTTTCTGGCTGAATTTGGCGTTCTTCATCTTCTTCAACTTTTTCTCCTTTTCTCTTTCCTTCTCTTTTTCCTTTTCGTCCTTTGCCTTCTTTTCCTTCTCCTTCTCGTCCTTCGTCTTCTTCTCCTTCTCCTTTTCTCGTTCGTCTTTGGCCTTCTTCTCGTCCTTACCCTTCGGCTCCTTCTCCTTCTCCTTCTCCTTGCGGTCCTTCCTGCCCTTTCCTCTCTCCTTCTCCTTCTCCTTCCCCTTTTCCTTCTGCTTCTTCTTGCCTTTGGATATGGCGTCTATCAATGACTCGATTTCTTCGACTTTGGCCTTCTCCCCTGCCTCTTTGGCCCTCTTCTCCTGTTCCTTCTTCTCCCGCGCCCTCTTGCTGGCTGATTCTTTCTCTGTCTTTTCAATCAGTTTGTCGCTCGCCTCCCACAGCTTCTTGGCCATCTCATCGTCCTTGATGTCCTTGCGCGCAAAGTCAACCTCCATGCATTCCTTGATGAAGCGGCCGCCCTCGCCCCGGCCGAGGCCGGATTCCAGCGCGGCGAACAGAATCGACTGCGCACCCATGCTAGGGCTTTTAAGGAAGAACCAAAAGACGAAGTAGAAGAGCATGTACAACAGCAAGCCGAAGAGTGACCCCCTCGTCAGCCACCGCCTCATCCCCGGCGTGCGTGTGAAGCCTGGGTCCGCTAGTATGACCCGCGTATTCATAGGTAGGCCGTCCGGGCGCTTGTATGCATCCAAGTGCTTCTGGAACGCCTGCGCAAAAACCATAAGCGCCAGTTTGCTTCGCGCGTACGCGCGACTGGGTGTCCAGTCCTCCTCCTCCCCCAGAACTTTATCGAGCGGTGGTGACCCAATGTACGCTGAGCAAGTGGGCACTATGATGCGCACGTCGCGATCGAAAGGCTGGGCGCGCAGTGCGGGACTAAGAATTCCCAGTAGGTGGAAGTTGGCCAGAAAGTTGACCATCCACGTTGTTTCCACTCCTTCCTCCGTCTCTGTCCTTTTGCCCCCGGGGGGTGTCATAGTAGCGGCGCACAAGATGAGCATGTCGAGCCGTCGGGGCGGCGCATTATCGATCCACTTGGTTGCGAACTGGCGGATGCTATGCAGGGAGGAGAGGTCGACCTGCTCGGCGTAGATCATCTGGTTGCTCGTCTTGGCGCGCATGTCCTCGATGAAGTCGACAAGGAAGACATCGGATGGCGGTAGGTGCGTGAGCAGAACGAGCTGAGCGCCTCGCCGTGCCAACTCCAATGCAACCATAGCCCCAATGCCTGACGTCCCACCAGTAATCATGGCCACTCGCCCGTGCATGTTGCGCTCGGAAGTGTTGCTGGCACCCATCGTGTACCGTTTCGTCAGGACGAGGGCCCCCAGAGCAGTTGCGCACTTGACCAGGAGCCACGGGTCCGGCAGGCTCTCCGGCCAACCATTGCTGACGACGTGGGCGATGAATGGGAGCGGCATCTTGGTTACCGGTATGCGGGAGGCTGGAGATCAAGGTTCGTTCATCTCATGGCTCGCGCGTGTCAAAGGCGGGAGCTGGTGGTGGTGGTGGCGGTGGTAGCGGTGGTAGCGGTGGTGAGGGTCGTGGGAGGACACCGCCTTTGGGATTCTCCCATCAGGAAGTTGGGAACTGATGACGGGGTCTTTTCTGCAGCTCGGAGCGTTGCTGACCCACTAAAAAGCGGCTCAAATTTAGGCTGCCTACAGGGGTCTAAGAGCTTGACCCGCTAGGGCCAGTCAGTGCGGCGGGTGGCGTTCTGGAAGCCACAGGATACACTAATAAGATAGGACGTCAGCCACCGATCTCGACGTCTTACCACAACTACTACTCTACCAGCAACCAACTACCAGACACCGGAGGTCAGGAAGGAGAAAGTTTGGCTCGGCCAAGCTAGGCCGCTAGGCCTCTTGTTCTTTTGGCGCTCCAACTAATTTCAACTCTGACAATCGCGTGGAAACAGCAGGGCTCGAAGATGGCGTCCGGCAGGCCGAGATTGCGACAAGAATCGCCACTCCCCGAGGAGGAAGTTGAGGACGATGTCCCGCTTCATCGGAAGAAGGTATTCGGCGCAGGCCTTCACAAAAAGACCATCTCATTCGTGCCGGCCTCAGACGGAACCCTCAAGTCAACAGGAGGCTCCGGCGTACCGGCTACGAAATCTGCACAGAGCATTGCAGATCTCTACATGAGTATGGTGCTGCCTGGAGAGGCAGCTAAATCCAAGCCTGAGGCCGAGATTTGTGTGGTTTGCAAGCTACCACTGCGACCGAGCTCTGAGCCATACAAACAAGGGGCAAGCATGCACATCAACAGCACGCATGAGACGTCCCTGGCCCACCAGATTTGTGTACCGCATTCACATCCTCCTTCAGCGCTAGACCGCTCGCGCATGGGGCTTGCGGTATTACAATCCCACGGATGGGACCCCGACTCCAGGAAGGGCTTGGGGGCCGGACAACAGGGCATCCAGTTCCCCGTTAAGGCGAGGCCCAAGGACGACACGACCGGCATTGGCATCGTGGTGCCAAAAAGCCTACCCCCTCGGGAGAAAAAGCCGCAACTGTTGGACGCCGGCAAGGTCAGGAAGCAGTACAGCGAAGACAAGAAAAAAGCCGCCACGATACGACGCCAGCTCTTCGGAGACGACAGGTTAGAGAAGTATCTCGGACCGGGAGCTGACGGATGAATACAGGTGATATGGTCTAGCACATAATATTTGCACCAGGGGATCAGATCATTCAATAGAGGGGAGGGGAGGAATGAGATGAAAGCCTGGCTTGAACGAGAGAATTAGCTAGCGCTAGGGAAAGTTATCAACGGTTTCCCGCTGGCCTAGGGACAGGATGACGAGTCCTCGTCTCAGGATCATGATACCCAAAGGCGGAGTTGCCGCACACGATAAAAGATGTATGGGAACCAATGAAACCGGAATGAGGATCCACGTTCAAGAACGTTGCTGCCATATTTGTAGAGGAGTGCAAGTGAGTGTTCCGATTCACAGGTATGCAGGGCGTCCATTGCTCGATGGCAGTTACATTGTTCGTACCATTATAGAACCGGGACTATCTGAAGGAAGAAATCGGTCAATCTGGAACCTCTCTACTGAATCCATCTTTTGCTTTCCCATCTATACCCCCCAAACTCCGAGTCTATCCAGATCCCCACGTAGGGGCGGCCTATATAGTCTGTACAAAACAACCAAGACCAAGAAATGACTCTTGAGCTCATCTTCCTTTATCAAGATACGGGTATCTTTGATTTGGTGTTTAATTGGCCTCCAGCAGCGCTGCGAGTTCTTCGCCCTCGCCGCTATGCCGAACCATGTCGTAGAACTGGCCCTTGGCCTTGTATAGCTCGGCCGGCGAGCCGACCTCCAGCACGCGCCCAGCGCCAAGGACCACGACCTTGTCATAGTCCACGATGGTCCGCAGGCGGTGCGCGATCGTCACTAGCGTGCGGCTCGCGTCGCCATCCGCCTCCAGGTCAGCACGCAGGATTGCCTGGATGCCTCGATCGGTCTCATAGTCCATGCTGGCCGTGGCCTCATCCAGCAACATGAGCCTGCTCTTACGGACGAGTGCGCGGCAGAGCGAAAGCACCTGCCTCTGGCCGTGGCTGAAGTTCTCGCCCTTGGCGTTGACTTGCGTGGCAAGCGACAGGCCGCTCGCGGCCTTCGCAATGTTGATGGCGCCATTAGCAGCCTCAGTGTTGTTCGCGGCGAGGAGGGGCGTCTCTTCAGTAGGCTTTGTAGCCTCGTCTTCTTGGCTGCTAGCACCGTTGCCGTTGGAGGCCTCCTCAGGTTCTTCCGAGGTATGGAACTGGAATGAGGCGATGTCGACACACGACTCGATAGCTTTCTGGATACGGCTCTCGGGAATCTCCCCGGAGGGGTCGAGGTTTGAACCAACGGTGCCGTTGAATAGAGTAGCTTCTTGTGGAATGATAGTTAGAGCCTGTCGAAGGGCCTTGCGCGGAACGGCGGTGATGTCCACTCCGTCGTAAAGAATCTTGCCCTCGACTATGTTGGTAAATCGCAGAAGAGAGAGCACCAGCTACGTGGCGTGTCAGGTCAGTTCAGTTCACGCAAGGTCTCCGCCAAGGTCAGCCATATAGGGTAACATACTGTGCTCTTTCCAGATCCGGTCCGTCCCACAACTGCCACCCGCTCACCAGCTTCGAATTTGAGGTTAATGTCCTTAAGGATCTCCGGGCCATCCTCGTCGTACTTGACAGTTACATTCCGAAGCTCGACGGAGCCGCTTCGTGGCCAGTTCTTGGGCATGATCTGTTCTTCCCGATCCGCGTCTGTCTGGATAGCTAGAAGCTCCTGCTTGTGCGCGTCGTCGGTCTTCTCCTCCGGTTCGAGATTGCTATATTCTTTAACGCGATGGAACTGCAACTCGTGGGTTAGCATTCTCCGGCCAATATTTGCTCTCAGGCACGGGTCGCACTCACGCTCTGCATCTCGACCTCAAGCTCGTTCATCGATCGGACAAGCATCATGATAGTATCGCCCAAGCCTGAGGCATTCGCAAGGGAGAAGCCAACCAGACCGGCGTCGAATTCGCCGGTCTTGGCCACAGCAATAATTCCGGCACACAAAGAGACTAGCGCAGTGACGAAGTCGACCCGGACCGATACCCAGCGGTTAATGTTGAAGTTGGCTTCCTGTGCGCGAGAGTAATCCCGCAGCCTCTCCGCCAGCTTATCTCGGAACACCTGGGGCATGCTTCCGCGAGCTCGGATTACGGCTAATCCGGCCATGCTGTCGCTGAACTGCGAGAAGACGGGGCTTTGACTGGACGAGACCAAACGGCGGACTACGACGGCAGTTCGGGTGTACATCTCGCCGGCTATGGCGCCGACGAAGCAGGTGAAGATTCCAGGCAGTATAAAGATTGGTAAGATAGAGCTGACAGCGCCCAACCGGAGGAATATTTGGATAATGGCCTCCAGGAATGCCTGCAGCATGTGTACCAGCTGATTGTCGAGGGAGGACATGTCGCTGCTGAAACGGTTGACAACACGACCGACAGGTACCTTCTTCCACCACGCAAGAGAGACATTCATCACGCTGCGCAGACAGGCTTGGTGGAGGCGCCTTGCAGCAATCCAGGCGCCGTTGGCATAGGTCAGGAAGCAGAGAGCATCCACGAGGATCGAGCCAATCGTGAAGAGGATATAGATTCCCAGGTAGAAGGCGATGTTGACAGTGGCCTCCGATTTATACGAGTCCACCCAATACGCCAGCCACCAGCTGGTGCCAATGAACACGACATTGACGAAAATGCTAGTCAAGATAGCGAAGACGGCATACAGTGGTCCACCGAAGTGGAGCATGTACTGGAAAAACATGAGGCGGTTGCTGCTTCCACTGGCCTTCATCTCATCGGCAATCTCATCTGTCTTAGGCTTCGTATCGGCGGGCTTGGCATCGGTGGGAGCGGCTATACCGTTGCCGGTGCCATTGCCGGTGCCATTGCTGCTGCCGTTCACAGACGCCGAGGTATCAGGTGTGCTCTCGGGCTCGGGAATCCCATGCTCGAGAGTTACCGGCTTGCGCACGACGCCGATGTTGGGCTCGGCGCTCTTGATAACCCCGTTCTCCAGCACGATCGAAAAGTCAGCTTGGGCCGGGACCCAAGGCATTTGCGTGACGAGGATAGTAGTCCGCCCCTGAAGAAGATCGCCACAGAAGCAGTGCTTCCAGACAATGGCGGCCGTCTTGGCATCTAGCGCAGAGAAGGTGTCGTCCAACAAAAGCAAGGGGGCCTTTGAATAAAGCGCCCTGGCTAGTGCCACACGAGCCTTTTGGCCTCCCGAGAGCGCTGTACCGTTCTCGCCCACCTCGGTACCGTCACCTTTAGGCATCTCGTCCAAGTCGACATCCAAGGCACATGCCTTGATGACACGATCATACCGAGCCTGCTCGAACTCGCTGTGGAAGAGAACGTTATCACGGATAGTCTCACTCTGGAGCCACGCCGTCTGGGAGGCGAAAGCAACGTCGTCGGGGCGAGTTACCGAGCCGCCCTCGATGAGGGTCTCACCCAGGATTGCCAGTAGAAGGGTCGTCTTTCCGCTGCCGCTCTGTCCAGAGACAACATTCAAGCCGCCCTGGACAAAATCGATTGAGATATCCTTGAGGGTGAAGGTGGCATTCTTATGTCGCCGAAAGGTGGCGTTCTTGATGGACAGCGGTCCAACTGGGTAGCGAGCTATGGGGGCCGTGCTTCTGAAGTACCGGTCAAGGCGATCCATCGAGATCCACGCGTTGACGGCACTACGCGAGAAGAAGCTCATCATGCCTATGTTGCGTCTCATCGTATTGACTAGCGTGAGCGTGGTGAAGGCGATCGAGGCATTCAGCGGCTGCTGGAGGATGGCCGCGTAGGTGATAAACATCAGGGCTAGCGCAACAGCAGGGATAAGCTCGCTCATCTCGGCCATCAGGGTCAAGAGCAAGGTGATCCGCCAGAGGTCCTTCTGCTCCTTTGCACGAGCCTCTTGCACGTGCTTAACCATGGCATCTTCCCATGCAAAGTACTTGATGGCCTTGATGGACGAAAGGTATTCGGTGATGAGCGAGATGCGCGAGTCCTGGGCTAACTTGACCTTCCTCTGCGAGCTCCCCATCAGCTGTGCGATGTAGGCAGGCACTGGGGTCATGATGATCATGAAGACGGTCCCGACAAATGATGACCATCCAATGACTTTGTAGAGACCGATACAGGACAGGATGATGCCGGCAGGAATGCCAGTGGTAGCCATGATGAAGTCCCGGGCCCGGTAGATAGCGTCGACATCGCTGCTCATGAGGTTCGCCAGTCGTCCTGTCGAGGTGCTCTTCATGCCTTCCGTCTTCTTGCCCCTAGTCTCGATCGCGTTGATGACGTCCTCCTCCAGTTCCATAGATGACATAGCTCGGTGATAAAGCTCCTGCGTGAAGCCGGCCTTGACGCGCACGATGAGACGGGTTGAGTTGAAGATGTACTGCTGGAAGCAGAGGGTCCTCGCCATAGGACCACAGAACATGAGGATAAGCCAGACAACCGGGTTCAGCAGCGCATCCTCTGGGTTGCCGATGTAGGCCAGAAGGTTGTAGAGAGCAAATGGGGTTATGAGCTCTACGCTGAAGGCCAGAATAGCCCAGACTGCCATGGTGATGATTTCAACAGCCTGAAAGCGAGCGAGGGTCCAGATGGTGCGCTGCTTGCTCTTCTCTCTGGCTTTGAGCACGATGGTCAAGAGCCTCGCGGGCTCGTCGTACCACGGAAGGCCCGGGAGGTCGACCATCTCGAGGGTCTTGCGGAAGCCCTTCCAGATCATGGGCGTGAGATACTCGTACGTCAGGTAGAACTGGAGCCAGCTGGCGGTCTCTTCGGGGCTAGGCTTCGGCTCCGGGGCGCGCAGGCTGAGATGCAGGTCCATGGGGGGCGGGTCCCAAGTCCTAGGCGTCACCAGCGCGAGGGCGCTGGCCGCGGCCAAGCTCAGGGCTGCGGCCAGCACCCATCGGTTCGGTTTATAGTCGGATCCAACCACGGCTTGGGGGAGAAACTCGGACGCGGCGAAGATCAGGAACTGGGTGAACACCAACAGGTTGATCTGGTGGAGGAAGGTGTGCCGCCATACCGGGCCGCCAACGAGGCGCAGGAGCCCCAGAACGAAAATGACGCCAATGGTGACGGCATTGAATGATTGATACTCGGCCTCGGATGCTGCCAGGACGATGAAGACGAGCGCTACGATACGGGCCGCCTGGGACAAGGTCTCGTAGATGCGAGGGATGCGGGATGCTCTGTCGTTGCGGGTCGCGGGCCGGGGCGCGGTGCGATCGAAGACGCGTCGAAAGTGCCAGGCGTTCCAGAGCGCAATGAAGAGAAAGAGTCCGACCTGAATGTACCCCGACCTCGCCAGCTGCTGGGCCTTGGCGATCCACTCAATGCTACCGCTAATGGGGCGAAGGTGTCAGTCATCCGTCCACATTTGCTCCCGAGCGTGGGCAGCAGTTCAGGGAGAGAGCGGGAGCAGAAGGAAGCCATCTAGGGGGCCGTCAATTGTCGCACTCACCTAGGCTCGAAAGTGGCAGCAGCAAAGGACCGGTGCGGCTGGGGGGCGAAGACGTTCCGGAACGACTCCGGCCGCCACCCGTCAAACACCGAGTCCAGCATTGCTTGTCGCGAGAGATGTTGACGCAGACTAGAGTGCGTCTGACTGACCAGGCAGCGTGCGAGCCTCAGGGAGCCGGGGGGACATCAGTATAATAAGTACTCGGCAAGGCGCCGAAGCACACCCCCGTGTCGCTTCCCCGTCGGCTCTGTATACCCTGCAGATCGCCCGGAGGGAAGAGGGTCCGTGGCCGCATGGTGTGACTCTTTGGCCCGGTCATTATCCATGCAAGCCCACGGCGAAGCGTTTGGGTCCTTTCTGGGGAGCAAAGTCCCTGCTTGCTACGGCCCGGGCAGGTGCGCACTTTGTCCCTTAGCCAGCTTCCTATCGCGGAAGGCAGCTTGGCCCCGAGAGCTTCGGAAGCACCCCGGAGCCTGATAGCGCCGCTGCCTCGCTCGCGCTCCCAAGCCAATTAGTGCCGGGCAATTGCAGGCATAAGCACGCTAGCACGGGAGGCCGGGGGAAGGCAGCCCAAAAGGACCTAACAGGCGGGCCCACGGCGCCGGATCCATCAAAAAAATATTCGAGATTCGATCCCGCAACAAGCAACACGCAACACGCAGCTTCCCCTCACTCTCTCTGCAGGATAAGCATTGCCCAGCATGTCTTGTATTGACAGCACATGGAATCCATTCAAGATGGGCAGGCTTCCAAGCCGCCGCGGTTACGTCGGGGCAAACAGAAAATGCCGTTTTGGAGGATGCTATCCCAAGGCCAAGCTGGCCATAGTCCATCCAATCTTGGCAGACCCTCTACCACATACCTTGCCAGCCCTGCGGGATCAGCAAGGATCGTCTTGCAGATATTACTTGTTCGGACGGCCCCCCAAGCGCACCATGCGCTCGGAAGCGTTTGCAAATGCACACTGGAGAGGGTGGAGAACAATGCGCTAGGGACAGTGAATATTCTATACTCCCGTGTTGAGTGGGGGACCAAACCGACCTGCTGCAACTAAGGCACCTTACCCATTGCTACCATGTAGTACGACTCGGTAGCAGCCTCGCCTCGCCTCGCCTCGTGGCGTGGCGTGGGGTGAGTGAGCGTCGTGCTACGGCAAACGGTGCATCCAACAATCACCAGCGCCGTTGGCATGGAATCTCGGCTGCAAAACGCACCCACCTCCCGATTGAAGCCTCGACAGTCCGAGCAAGGCAGCAACAAAAGCGAGCCCGCAGGCAGTTGCCATGCCCTCGCGCTGCCTGCTAAGAGAGTGTCTCGGGAGCCTAGATACCGAGGCATCAGTGGTTGGTGCCTCGCTTGGCCCAACAACGAGGCGCCAAGTCTGTGCATCTTACTCCGTATCGTCTTGTCACGGCCACTTAACTTACTATGGTAGGTAGCTGCTACCTAAGCCAGTATCTAGAGGTAGGTAGGCAGCACCGAGCTAGATACCTTAGGCATAGTACTTTGCTGCCTACCTCTCGAGGCCGAGACCGGGCTCGTTCGCCATTCCGTGAGATGTAGAGTCGTATCAAACTAGGATTCCACCCCGTTCCACCGCACGGCGCTGGCTATGACCGCAACTCCAGGCCACCGTTTTGTTTGTTTGCTCTCAAGGCATGCGGATAGTAGTTGAAGTATGAAGGCATAACAGAATGCTAAGCAGGGATAAAGCATCACCCGTGCGATGTGCCGCATGAGTAGCGCACCGAGCTAGGCGCACGGGCATTGCAGGCCATCCAAACCACCTGCTCAGCTCGGCAACGAGCAGCCCGGCATGTGGGGTTGACAGCAATACTAATTAGTACGGATACATAAGTGCCAGTCTAGACCGGGGAATTGGGGGCAGCCGAGTGTTTTCACCTCCCAATTGATGATACCTATCGCCGAGTGCAGGGTACCAGCTGGAATCGGAATCCAGCTCCGCTGCCTGACAAACTTGGCAAGCCTGACGAGCTGGCTTCTTTGTAGTAGAGGGTTCGGCACGAGATACCCGTCAACAAACCCCAACCCACCAGCATCCCCCCCCCCCTCTCTCTCTCCCCCAATCGACCGTGCGTTATCACTAATATACTGCATCCTGAATGTGTATGTAGTTGATTAGCCCCATCGGTAGATGTCACCTCGATCGGATCACCACACTGAAAAGATCCAACAGCTCCTGTCCCACCCAACCCACTGCGATTAAACCATTGAGACGCTTCGTTCTTTCCTCATCGTTAGTTGGGCGTCGCGCGATACGTAGGGGACTCTGAAGGAGGGAAAGGGGGCTCCCCCCCCCCCCCCTTTTTTTTTTTTTAGTACCTCCGCAGTAATGGCTGCTTTTCTTGGCCAACAACCACTTGCGTGTTCCTGGCGGCGCCAGTTGGTGGCAACTTTGCCGGCGCCGAAACAAAGGAGCCACGCGTTGGCGTGCCTTTCCAAGTCTTTTGTGCTACCAACGAAAGGGGTTTCTCAGGTGGACAGTCTCGACGGTCTATTATTAGGACGGGCGAGAGCTGCCTCCCTAGAGCGTCAGTCATAAACAAGACACGAGACACGGGGCAAGGCGAGAGCCATCATCCATGTGCCAGCGGATCTGAGCAGCACGCGTGACGGGCCGACTTGGCCTGTGCGCTGACGACAAGCTTTTTGGAGGGGCAAGAAGGAATCTTCGATGGACAGTCCATGACGGGATGAGGTGCAGCTTGAATGCAGGGGTAAGTGCTCCAAGTGGGGCACGGCCCCCATTCTGGCAAAGAACCTTGATCCGTGGCGTTGTTTCGCTCTCCACCTGTCTTGCTGTCTTGCTGTCTTTGGCCTCCTGGAGCTTTCTTGTGGCCCCAGCTTCGTATTCATCCCTGTCTGCCCCATCCACACCTTCCCCGGTTTGTTTGTAGTCCACCATGATGGTATAATATTTGCCGAAGACCTCGTAATCCTTGCCCCTGCGTCCCCTGCTATGTATATTATCCTCTGCTTGCTCGTGTCGCCTTTCTCCTCATCGTGATCCTTCCCATCCCTATAACATTCTCGTGCCCGCCTTGGTCTGCATTGTCACTCGCTCGTTTAGCACCTTTACTGTCGACCTCTCTTTGCCCATTTGGACCTAGTTGCTAGCCCTAATCCACAATCGACGCGCGGTGCTGCCAGCCGAGCCCTCCACGACCTTCACAACGTGCCTACCTCGTAGCGCGCATTCGCCCCTCGCGATCGTCGCTCGTGTTGCTTAGGCCTCGGCATCTGCCGACCGCCAGGCGATTAAAAAGCGGACCAGCCCCCGTCAAGACTTGCGACCTCTCGCTAGGCCTGGGTTCTCACATTCCTCGGCATTTCTCTTCGACTTTTCTTGAGCTCTCGTCCGCTTGCAACTTCGCAGGAACGAACGCCTTGCCGGGTTGATTCTCTCGTCCTCTTTTAAATTCCCCTTTCGATCTCACTTGGCTTGATCAATTACCATCACCACCTTGGAAGTCAAAAGCCATGCGCATCACTACCGTCGCCGTGGCTCTCGCCACCATCTCTCAGGCCCTAGGCGCCTATCAGGGCTTCAACTATGCCTCTACCTTCAACAACAACGCCGCCAAGCAGCAGTCTGACTTCGAGGCTGAGTTCAAGGTCGCACAGGGACTCAGCGGAGCTCCTGGTTCTTTTAGCAGCGCACGCCTCTACACTACCGTGGTTAGTGCCTCCTTCCTGACGCCGGGCCTCACACTCGACTCGGTGACGTGAGCTACAACGTTGAGACTGACGCTGAGACTCACTATAGCAAGCTGGAACCGCCAACGACCCCATTTCGGCCATCCCTGCGGCCATCTCCACCAAGACCTCGCTGCTCCTTGGCCTCTGGGCCTCTGGTGGCGATGCTAACTTCGCCAACGAGCTCTCCGCCCTCAAGAAGGCCATCAGCCAATACGGCAAAGACCTTGCACCCCTAGTTGCTGGGATCTCGGTCGGCAGTGAGGACCTTTACCGCATCTCGCCCACCGGAATCCTGAACCATGAAAATGTGGGCACCGGTCCTGACGTGCTCGCCGGGTACATTAAACAGGTCCGTGATGCCATATCAGGAACTGCTCTGTCTGGAGCCTCCATTGGCCATGTCGACACCTGGACCGCCTGGGTCAATGCCTCCAACAAAGCCACTATCGATGCCGTCGATTGGGTCGGGGTTGACGCCTATCCCTACTTCGAGGATACCCACGCCAACGCCATCGAGAACGACAAGGGTTTGTTCCAGGACGCCTTCGACGCCACGGCCGCTGCTGTCGGTGGCAAGCCCGTCTGGGTCACCGAGACCGGCTTCCCCATATCTGGAAAGACTGTCGGCCTGGCTGTTCCCAGTATCAACAATGCCCAGAAATATTGGCAGGATGTTGGCTGCGGTCTGCTGTTCGGCAAGACCAATGTATGGTGGTACACGCTACATGACGCCGACCCGACTACTCCAAACCCCTCTTTCGGCATTGTTGGTGATAAGTTGAGCTCGACTCCCGTCTTCGACCTGTCCTGCGACGGGGTCAACACCTCGTAAGTTGTTCTATGTGATACAAATAAGTGGCATAATTCTAACACCTCCAAGTCCTTCTAGCTCGTCCAATACTCCGGCCACAACTTCTACGGGTAACGGCGGCGGAAGTGGGACTGGCGGTCAAACTACCACCGGCGAGCCTAGCTCAGGCGCAGGCGGCTCGGGTACCGCCGTCAATAGCTCTCAGAAGTCGATCGAGACGAAGACCACCGCGGGTAGCGGTACCCAAGCGGCCCCTACCTCGAGCTCGGGAAGTGGGAGCGGCAGCGGAAGCGGAGGCAGTGGCGGCTCTGGCTCAACCAGCACTGGCTCTAAATCGACTGCTTCACCAACCACCAGCTCAGTCACCAACCCCAATGGTGCAGTCGCCTTCACAGGCTCGTCCATTTCGGCTGCCTTTGCCTTCTTGATGGCCGCGATCCTGGCCGTGTGAGGAACTTTCCCCTCGCATTCTTTTTGGTTGGTACAGGCGTGGATGGCGTTAGGTTTTAGGCAGCATCGGAAGGAAAACTGGCTTAGAATAAAAGGAGGTGCATCTAGTTCAGAAATGGGCCGAAGGCAGAGGGTTGCAGCTTGCATTCTACGATCCCAATCCTAAGAGGGTGGGCTGTGGTACATTCCACCCACAGCGTTAGTGCATAGGAGCGCGCCGTTAATACAGCCACAGCTCGGAAGCATGGTGAATAGGAATATGATGAGATACATATAGATGAAAACAAGGTACTACTCTCCCCGTAGGGCCACCTCTAATTTATTTGTATGGTGGTTCGAGTTAAGTGCAACGCTAGACTCTCGATTCGCTCGTAGCTCTGACATGAATTCTGAATGAAATAGAAGAGAGCTCGCAGAGATCGTTCTGATCACACACCCAGGACAGGCGAGACGAGGTAGATCGGTCAGCGGGAGTGACTCTCCCCTGCCTTATTAGAAGTTTGTCTCAATGAGCCTCGCTACGAGATCACTATCCTCCGGTAGTTCTGGATAGTCGAGGTTGACGATACCCAGCCTCTTTCTTCCCATCTCACCACTCTGAAGGTACCGCCGCGTCCGCACGTTGATGCCGTCTACCCATTTACCGACCCAGTCGCTATGGGCACCAACCGCGATCCATTTTGCCTCGGCGATCTCACCATGCTCTACCGGATCTCCCACGGCAGAACAGAAGTTGATATACCAGTGATCTGCCCGGGCCTCACCCAAGCCGGCACCGGTTGCCTGTTCCATCATGCCCCGCACGTACGACTCCTTGCTAGCGACGAGCTCGTCGAGGGCGATCCGCTCGGCATACTTCCATTTGTCCTGCAGATGAACCTCGACCTCAGTGGGCGTAATTATGGCGAAGTTGGGGCTGTTGTTGATCCATTGGCTCAGGTCTAGGCCCAGATGCGGTTGGATGCTCGCAGCACCTTGGTAGCGCCGCAGCAAAACTGCGCTCCCTCGTACTTCGCCTAGGGATGGTGTGACTCCAGCGGCAAACCACTTGGGCCGCCTATCAGGATACGCACCGTCCTTCTCTAGGGCGACTGCAACAGCCTTCTCGAATATCTCTGGGTGCTCACGTTGGTCATCGCCCGTGTCGTCGTTATTGATGGACACCAGTACTGTCTCAGTGGGAGTTCGGTCCCCCTTCGGCCCGCGGAGGAACAACCAGATCTCACTCATAACTGACTCGAACGACAGGCCAAGGGGGAGATGGATGGGCACGCCGCCGTGGTAGCAGAACAACCGCCCATCGTTACGCCGCCGAAGTCGCAGGTCAAAGAACCGGATCCCAAGGGCCAGCTGCTGGGTAATGCTCAGGTATTGAGTGCGTACAAAGGGGATATTGCTGCGAGCGCACGAGTCGTGGGTCCCAGGAACGGTGATTTCGGATACAGGTGTGTCGTCGGCAATTCGGCCCATCCAACTCGAGAGGCTGTAGCTTAGCACGGGGCGCGAGTACCACCGCAGATCCTTGGTGGGGGTATTATCGTTAAAGATGCAGTGGATATGGCCGTTCAAGACCGCGATCTGCGGCGGATCCGCCGCTCTTTGGCCGGCCACGGCTTCGTGCGGCTGCCACACGCCGTCTGAATATGATGCCATGTAAACGTCGTGGCTGTCGTCCTCGGGTCCAGCTTCGATGAAACCTAGATACGCGGCGTCGCCGTAACTTGTGGCGGAGACGCCTCGGGCCGCTCGACCTTCGCTAACATCGTCGCATTGTTGCCAGGTGGCCGAGATGTAGTCGAACTTGAAACCCAAGATCTCGCGGTTGTCAGAGGCAGTACCGCAAAGAACGTGCAGCGCCCCATCCAGGACGAACAGGGCAGGTATACCATCGAAGCTCTGGCTTTCGCTAGCGACCAGTGCCGGCGCAGACCACTCCCCATTCGGGGTAGACACAGTGGTGGTGTGGGCTGTGTGGCAGTAGTACAGCTTGCCAGCCCTCAGAAACATCAGGAAGAGCTTGTTATGAAATGCTACCAAGGAGGGAGTGGAGTGCGCCACGGCCCCCGAGACGGCATCCAGGGGCCCCAGGAATTCCCACGCCTGCTCTTCATCATTGAAGTGCGAATGCTCCATCTCGCCCGAGTCGGATACAACGATGGCATGGAGGTGGCCGTTGAGGTTCGTGACGACAGGCAACCCACTCCGGTGCGGGAAGGGCGTGCGGTCCCCGAATTGCTCTTCATGCGCGGTGTGCGCGTACCACAGCTGGCCTTCAAAGTCGGCCCAGAGACACCATAGGCTCCCGCGGTGGGCGGCGACGGCCGGCACCGTCTTAGATTGCCCGTCGTTGGACTGGCCAAGGAACCCGGAGTCGGAGTTACCCTGTGCTACCCAGAGAGATTTGCTGGCGTCTTTGTGGGTGAAAAACATGGTCAAAATGGGACACAGGCCAAGCAGGAGCGTTGTGGGATTCTAAATCTGTCTTAGCGATCCGGTGGGTAGCTATTTGGTCTACGATGGCGGCATTGCGCATTTCGTGAAGTAGCTTCATACCTGTAAGAATATGACGAAGAGGAGTAAGACGAGGGGAAAGCAAATGGCAAAGGCGGGTGCGTGCCTCGCCCAGGCTATCGTGTCGGAGTAGCAATCCTAACGGAGTAGATATTTAATCCCCTTCGCTTGAAGAAGAAAAAACCAACTAACTCTTGCGGGTTGCCAAGGAAAACTGTGCCATGTAAGTGCGAGAATATCTAGCTTGGAGTATAGTACATTCGGAGAACGCCAAGCCAAGATCATGGTTCAGAGGTAGCGGCAGCCTCGCTGTACAGGGAAGCGCAAGGGTTAGGGTTAACATTTCCTGAACTCTCGGGCTCATTTGCCTGAGCCCAGGGAGACGACCACCCACCCGCTCTTCATCCAGGGCGGGATGTATCATGATGATTTCCGCCTGGCGATGCGTCCATGATATAACGGCGAGGCACTAATACTGAGGTATACTTGGGACAGGACCCTGGTGCGGAAAGTGGGGGAGGGGAATTGCTTGGGCATTTAACCTTTGTTTTAAGCTTTATAGGACCTTCCACGAACCTGCTGCCGCCCTCGGCCCTCTCTTTACAAATAGTTATTACCAGGGCGCTCGGATGCTGTGCAATTGACCGGGTGCCCCTGCCTGCGGCCCAAGCCGCCGAGAATGCACATACCGGGTCTCCATCTCAGTTTTGTTTACTTTGACCGCCTGTACTGTGATGCGGTACTAGTTAGGGAGGCAGTCGCCTGCTTATGACAGAGCATCTCTACACGACTACGAGGGAAAGTTTCATTGGCGAATCCAAAACCGGCTTAGCGCAATAGGTAGCCACTGGTGGTGGGCACGCCTAGGTTGGCGCGCGGCGCGGCGCTGTTCCCCCAAGGAAGCAGGGCAGATGCAAATGTGGCGTCCGTTTATCGGGGCTTGACAGGTCCGCATTCAGGACAGCTTTTGTCGTGTGCCTCCCAGAACCATCGCCACGGTGCTCGTCGATAACTACGCAAGAACGACCAAGCCTCCATATACGCTCTCTTGATACACCATGGCTCTCTCCAGAGTCAATTGGGCGCTGGGCGCGCTCCTGGTGGTCGGCGTGGCCTGGGCCACAGCTCACGAAGTCCCACCGAACTCGACCATGTCCGCGATGAGCCTGGACGAGCTCGACGCGCAGCTTCAGGTGCGCAGCTTTGACCTGTCCTCGAGACTGATTTCCCGTGGAACCTCCTGACTAACCCTGCACAGCAATGTAGCGTGGTACAGGCCCTGAATGCCGAGAAAGCCGCCCACGCGGCCACCACCTCGTCGGTCGTCTCGAAGCTGTTCGGCATCCTCTTCCCCGGCAGCCCCGCCGTCAACGCCCTTCTCGCGACATTGTACATCTCTGGCCCCCCTAATTTCCTGTTGGCGCTGTGCCCGACCAACATCGACCCCTCCTCCCTGTCTGTCATGGTGGCCTTTGCCGTCGGCGGTCTGATGGGCGACACCCTGTTCCACCTGCTTCCCGAGATCTTCCTCGGCGAGGACAGTCCCGAGCAAGCTCGCCTCGTTCTTGTCGAGCCGAACCGTAACCTGCTGCTTGGCGTGGCTATCCTAGTGGGCTTCATGACCTTCGTGGCTATGGACAAGGGGCTGCGGATCGCGACGGGCGGGGAGGGACATGACCATTCGCACGGCCACGCCCACACCCACGAGGGAAGCTCCGCCGGCGCCGATAGCGGCTCATCCAGCGCGGTTGAGGCGAATGGTGCGAGCGGCAGCGTTACCAAGAGGGGAGGCAAGAGCCCCGAGGAAGCGGTCCCGAAGGGTTCGGACGTGCAGCCTGCCAAGGAGATCAACCCCAGCGTCAAGCTGGGGGGCTACCTGAATCTCATGTAAGTGGGCGGTCCCGCGTCGCGCGTCTAACAAAGGGCGCATGGCTTGCCATAGGGCGCTCGCTCGGAGGCTCTCGGGCTCTAATTTCTCATTCTAACGCGAATTGGTCGTGCTCTAGTGCCGATTTCACCCACAATATCACGGATGGCTTGGCCATGTCCGCGTCCTTCTATGCGTCTCCCACCATTGGTGCGACCACTACGGTCGCCGTCTTCTTCCACGAGATCCCACATGAGGTATGTACAAAGGAGCTCGTACCGCGCCCTGGTTGGAGGACCCATGCTGCTCAGGCGGCGGCAGCGCCACCACTCCCCCATCAGGCGATTTGTCCGGAATGGCTGGCCCGCCTGCTGACACCGCAACAAAACAGGTTGGTGATTTCGCACTGCTGGTGCAGTCCGGCTTCTCGAAGCGGGCGGCGATGGGCGCACAGTTCGTCACTGCCATCGGGGCGCTGTTGGGCACCCTGATCGGGATCGCAGTCCAGGAGTTCGGCGGCAACGGCGCGAGCGCGGACGGCCCCATAGGCATGCGTCAGGGCATTTGGGGCACTAGTCTGACCTGGGGCGACATGCTGCTGCCCTTCACCGCGGGAACCTTCCTCTATGTGGGCACTGTGGCCGTGATCCCCGAGCTGCTGGAGACGGGCCCGAACAAAGGTGCCGAGCTGCGCAAGACGCTTGTCCAGTTCGCAGCCATCGCGGTCGGGGCGGGCATCATGCTCTACATCTCGTGGCACGACTAGTTTCGTTGCTCTTCCACCCTGGCCTGCCCGTCGAATCTCGCTTGGCACGACGGGCGGGCGAAGGAAGCATATGGAGCATATGGGGACACACGGGCCGCACAGTGAGCGAGCGACTTCGGACACGTGTAGTGGTTGAATGGATCCAGCATGAGCAGGCGCATCTTTTAGATGGGATACTTTACCTAATAGAAAGGCTCAGAGCGAGACCTAGACGAGTTGTGGAGAGCAGCAAGGCAGAAATGGTGGCCTGAGTCAGACCTTGAACTGAGAAACGGAGGCTGCGCAAGGAGGAAAATTCTACTGTTGGGGCGGTGTCATCATATGATATCTCGCTCCGGTACCTATTCCTTCACAACCCCCCTCCTTTCCCCCTTTGTGTATGTCCAGTCTTGGGCTGGGCATGTTTACCCACCCCTTTTTCCTGGGTTACTCTCGCAGGAAAGGGGAGGCGGACTTTAGTCAGGGATAGTGAGGATGCCTTGATAGATAATCCGTCGAGCATCATGCTGCTCGCCGGCTAGTACAGGGCGACACACACTGCAATGCCGACGGTAGCACAATGGCGGTGCGTGATTAATAATGGGTGAAGATGACTCTTCCCGGACTGACACCTTGACGGGCTGAGGCAATCAAGGCAGCAGGAACCCTGCAGCCGCCGTCCGGTAGCGTTAGGAGTTTGCGAGCAGGGGTTGTTGGACGCCTCCCGGACGGCAGCAAGCCTTAATTAGGCTACCATGTACCTTAGCACGTGCAATGAGTGCGAAGAGTACGAAGAGTACGAAGTAGTATGTAAGAATGCATACGCAGGTAGCTACTAAATCCATGTACCTCGTACACAGCATAAGATGGTCTGTGTGTCGTTCCTGCCAATGCATAGTGTACATGGTACAGTACCACCCGCCGCTAAAAAGTTGGTTTTTTTTTTAAAAAAAAAAAAAAAAAAAAATTAAAAATTGTGATTGCGCAGCTGCTGTGAGCTCTGATACTATGTACGTATTGGGTATACATTATCATTGCTCCGTCGGGTGGATTCTCAGGGATCCCGAATTACAGGGTGACATGCCTGTCGAGCGAAAGGCGCGCCGGACTCCAGCCTCCACATCCCCCCCCCAATCTAAGGCCAGTTTCGCGAAGCGCCAGCCGCGCCCGCCCCAGCCTTGGGGAAGTGCCAGAAGACTCGGCCAGGCCATGCCTCTCCGGCCCTTACCAAGCAATACTCCCTACCGCTGCGCCTATGACACGGAGGCCATCTCGCGAGCGCCACAGGCGAGGTGTGCCTCATTGCACGGTGGATCGTCCACAGACGGACGGTGTCCCCCTCGCATCAGCCGGGGCAAGCCCAGCACCACCCCAGATTAGCGGGTAAGAAGGGCCCGCCAAGCTGACCCGAACACTTGGGTCCCTGCAGTCACGCCGGCACATCCACTCGCCTTACACTGACCTCAAGACTGCGTTTTGCATTGTCAAAGCAAGCCTCCGTCCTCGACGGCCAGCCTGTGGCTAGCTCACCGTATGTCTAACGCCAAAGCGGACATCTAGAGCAATAGAGCAATCTAGCATCCTGTAGAGCGCGGGCGATATCGGCTTAGGCATGAGATGGCTGCTCTGCAAACCGGGTGCCGGTCCGGTTTCAGTGGAGGAATGCCGGTCTGAGAAGATCCTTAGGGATATGACAGCCCCCACCGGCCCGAGCGACCCATAAAGGAAGTTTAGATTTTCCAATCCCTTTGGCTATGACTGCAGACGGCTGAGCGAAGGGCAGGAATGAACGGAGCGAGCCAAGGATGGGAACCACGCCGTTCCTAGGAGGAAGAGAACGCGGCGCTCGGGTTAGATGTGCCCAGGAACGGTTCGATGGCTCATAATAGTCCGAGCCGACGCAGGTGCATCTATGCCGAGCGCCGCGTACTCCGAGAGCCGGCATCGGGCAATTCGTCTCCCCCAGCCTCTCTTGCCTGCACCGCGTTGGCCAAGGGGGGGGGGGGAGGGTAAAATTTTTTTGAATCGATCAATTGACCCCAAAAGTGCTGGACTACGCCGCTAGGTACGTGTAGGGTGCATAACGGCGTGCTTATTCCCATGCTCTGACGCATAGCGAGGTACAACACCATACCATACCAAGTAATAACTTGGCCAGGCATGCAGTTACTCCTACACCACACCGCGAACGCGCGGCGGGGAATGTCTTAGACCTTGGAACGATTCTAGCTTTTCCAAGCTAAACTTAGAGGAAAGGGGAGTAGGGCAGTTCTTTGTGCTGTTGCAACGCACACGACAGACCGTCTCCCGGCCGCAAGCCGTATGCACGCGATACCTTGTGAAGGCAGCGACTCGACCTATCCCCCCCTTAAGTCGATAAGCCTCGGGCAAAAGTACCTGGTCGTAATGATGGCGCAAGCTCTTTGCTGATGTTCGTCTACGCCAGGTTGGGTCGAGTCATCGCAGGTTGAATCCACAGCGGGCGGTTTGAGGGTCCGAGGCACCCCAAGCTTAGTGGGTGGGTAATTGGCCCTCTGCGCCTTTCGACTACATGCGGAACGGTGTTGCTTGTACTGTAACTCGACCGTTTCCATTACGGCCCTGGCTTGCCTAGGCCTAAGCCTCGACTAATACCGTTAAGTCTCGTCGGACAAGGGGCACGCGCCAACTTGTGATCAGCAACCCCTTCCCCCCCTCCCTCCCTCTCGTACAGATGCCAGGACATCATAGAGTCAAGGCCTGCCTATAGGCTTCGTCGCCATGACGCGCTAGTCCGCATCGAGCCGCCGTCTGGATGAGGTAGACGCATGTATGCGTGACGCAAAACTCCACCCAAGGCTCGCTTCAGCCCACACCCACCCTCCACTACCGCCAAGGCAGCCCCATGCACGCCAATCACGCCCAGGCTTGTGCCGGCTACTCGTCCTCTGGGCGTTTTCTCCGCCCTCGCAGCGGCTTGAAGAGAAGGGCGTGTTGGCTTTGGACGCCGGTTGAGCTAAGAGCCTCCAACTTTCTGGGACGAGCATGTTGACGCCCCTCCCCCCTTTGAGTCACCCAGGATTCAATGGCGTCGCATCCCCCCCGATGTCCACGCTACAACCTGAATGTCTTATATAAGACGCCCCTGTCCCATTCTGAGCTTGTTGCTTGAATGTTTCTGGCCCTCAAAGAACATCACGGCATTGGCCACACGCGACACAAGTAGACTGCTCCTCCACGCTATTGTCTCGGGCTGGATTCACAGAACTGCCCAACGCCTCCTCCTTCCTCCCCTCCTGCCACTGAACCATCACCGCCCGTCGCCCAACGTACCAAACAGCCTGTCGCCCTCCGGCTGAGCGACTGAGCGACTGCTTGTTTACTTCCCTTTAGAGACCGCGGCATTCTAATCTCCAACATGGCCGGCCTGCCTTACAGCTACCACCGGCAGCAGGCCATCCCGAGCGTCCAGCCTTACAGTCCCCCTTCGCGCGGTGGTGACGATAGCAGCAGCTTGGGTACCGCAGCCAGGAAGACCTATCCCAGGACCCGCATGGAGATCACGCTCGACAACTTCTACACCTCCAAGGTCTACACATCGGGCTCCAGCGTGAGCGGATCCGTCGTCATCAACCCTAAGCGGGACGTCCCCTTCGACGTTGTCCAGATTGTGCTCATGGGCCAGACCAAGACAAGGGTTGACGGCCTCAACACGCCCCACGAGGTCACCCACACCTTTCTCAAGATGGTGATGCCCATCCCCGAGTCGACCTACCCTGTGCCGCGCGTGCTGGAGGCAGGCGAGCAGTACAGCATTCCCTTCCACTTTGTCATCCCTTACTACCTGACGGTGAACGCATGTGGCCACCGCGTCTCCAACGAACACGTGCGCGATAAGCACGTCTTGATCCCCCCGAGCATGGGCGACTGGGAGAAGAGTGACATGGGCCCGGCCATGGCCGGCGTCGAGTACTCGATAAAGGCGCGCATCTTTCGTGACGAGGACCAATGCAGGCGCATCAAGATAATCGAGACCTCCCAGCGTATCAACGTGCTTCCTGCCTCGTTTGAGGAACCACCGCTCAGTCTCACCCGGAACGACGTGCTCTACAAGATGACCAAGTCCAAGGCGGTCCGGAAGAACCTCCTCTCGTCCAAGCAAGGCCAACTGTCCGCCGAGGCCATCCAGCCTAGTGCCGTCTTTCTCAAGCCCGATGGCCGCTGTTCGTCCGGCACTGCCGCCCAAGTCGCCCTCACCTTCGACCCCAGCTCCGCCGACGCGCCGACGCCCGAGATCACCGGTGTGAGCGGCAAGGTCACGGCCCACACCTTCTTCAGCTCGGGGACCATCGCCAACTTCCCCAACCTCGGGGATTGGAACCAGCAGTTTTCAGAGAAGCGCGGCGATTACAGAACTTCGTCCTCGCTAGGCCCTATCGCCATTGACAAGCCTCGCTGGTTGAAGCACAACCCCTCGGCCACCCGGCGGGATTCAGGCTATAGCAGCTGCAACGAGGACGACGCAGCCGAGGTCGACTCGCTAAACTCGGGACGACGGACTGCCGCCGCTACTACTAGCAGGTCCCGGTCGAGCAAGAAGGCAAACAAGCGGACGGGCTCCCCCTCCGTCTATACCACGACTCTGCAGCTACCCATCCGGCTCCCTACGGATAAGAAGACCTTCATCCCCACCTTCCACAGCTGCATCGCATCCCGGGTCTACGTCCTCCACCTGGCTCTTGTCGTTGGAATTGGCGCCACAAGCACCACCCTCAACCTGTCCCTGCCCCTGCAGGTCGCAGTCGAGAGCGAGGCGGCTAGTCCACAGGACATGGGCCTGCCGAGCTTTGAGGCGGCCGTGCAGGAGGCCGAGGCCGACGCTCACCTACAGCCCCGGACGATCGGCATACCGGCGCAGGAGTATATGGAGACCAGTGTCCTCCCCGGGTATGGAGCTTGAGGCTACGGTGATGTTAGGATATGGAGATTTTGTTTCCGGCACGCAATCTTGAAGGCCGAGACTGAGCACACGATACCCTGAGAAGCGAAACGAATGAGGCATACAAACTATGATAACCGGCATGAGGAGGTTATAAAATTGGGGTTTTTTTTTAGGGAAACCAGCCATAGGCGTTTGTGTGTTGGAGCTTGCTGGCTTTTGCCGTTTGGGTGGCAAGTTTTTCCTTTCTTTGGTTGGAGATACCACTATTTCTTTGGATTACTGGGACACACTAAAATTTGAGCTAGCCATGAGTAAGGCTGCGGTCAAGAATGCTACAGAAATGCTTAATTTAATACACCATGGTTGCATGACAGTGTCGCGAAGAGCAACCGGCCGCTTAGATCCTGATGCTGAGGCTCATGTAGGTCTCGCTGCTGGGCTGGTTTGGCCTAGCGGTCCGACACAATTGCCTCGAAAGAAACCACGCGGCCGAGCCAACGTCGCGCAGCGAGATAAAAGGGTTAAGCACGAACGCTTATAATAATTGACGATCCTGAGATGACGGGAGACATAGATGTCATCAAATATGCTGATCTCGGATGTACGGAGCACGGCATGTGCATACTCATGCCCCATTACCTAGTTTTTGTCGGCGACATCTGTCTACCTCTCATCTGAGTGACATTATGGGAAGGCCGTTGCACGATATGCAGGAACCTGCAAGCCGCAACACGCGTGCTGTTCGTGGCGTACGTCTCACGTTCTAGCAGAACATATTGCCCCTTGCCACACAGTGCTGCCGCACCAGCGGTAAGCAGAGCTGGCTTGCCTCTCATGGGTGCGTGACAGGTGCACTCTATCCCTTGACCTGGGGTCTCTGAATCTTCCATCGGCGTCATCTTTCGACCTGGTAGCATTCCCCTATGGCTACTCCTCAGCGCACGATATACCGATCTCAAGTTTGATCCTTCACTCGTCCTTGGCAGTTTTGCGGGACGGAGCATCTCGCGCAGAGACGTTTCCTCCCCGTCCCGCGCGTCCTTGGTCTGGTATCTAGGCCCAACGAGTGAACCCCTTTGGTCAGCCGAGATCGGTGACCGCCACTTGATGCACGCAGATGCTTTCTCTTGGCCTCAACGAAAGCACAGTCACCTAGTGCATCTCCCCTAAGAACTGAGGCGGTGAGCGCGCTTCGTATCGGACCTGTCAGTGCCAAGGTGGACCGCGTCCGGGCACATGACCAAATTCCGAAAAGGGACGTGTTCAACCTCAGACTGTCTTGGTCCAAGGCGGACATCGACCTAGGCGGCAGAAAAGCGCTGAAGACGGCCATGGCACATGGCTCATAACGATCAGGCGGTTGGCTCCGGGTATGCTTTGTTGACAAGAGAACAGCGCATAGCCGTGTGAAGGATGCTTGGAGAGGGAGATCGGGAGAGGAACTGCATCTCCGACCATACCACTCGGTAGTCGCGTTCTCGGAGGAAAGAGGAGCGAAGCCTGCTAGCTGCTAGCTGCAGTATTGACAGTATGGTTAGATCCCATAATCGTTGATCTGGGGTGTCCCCAGCCACGGCTGATCTCTGCAACGGCAGCATGCGCGTCCTTGCAGCCCATGCACTCCGGGCCCGGAACGGCATGGTGAATATGTAGGTCTTGTCTCGCTAGACAGGATGATAAGCGGCAGGTGACAAAGGCTGTCACTGACGTCCGAGATGTCCCTTGACCAAGGACCAGGAGCGTCCCGTTCTCGTTCCTCTGGAGACCGTCACTGGAGTCAACCGACCATAGGATGCCCAGAGCCCGCGTAGTACGGGTTGGGAATGCCATCTGGTCTCGGGGAGTGGTCTATGCGCTGGAGGAGCGGATTGCCCCTTTCGAAAGCCAATGTTGGGCCCTCTGGACGATGGAAGTCCTCTTTTCCGTAGCGCGTCGGTATAAGTGCGAAAGGAGAAGCGACCCCTCCCCAGCGGGCTTCCCTTTCCAGAGACCTCCCCAAATCCGGGGGCGCAGCGTGCTCGTATTGCCATGCAGAAGAGACTCGGATGGTAATTGCGAGACATGGCACGTCATTTGTATTGAGAGCAGAGCCGGGGAGCGGCTCTCTCCTCTCTCGTTGGCATTGTCGTCTCTGTATGTCTGTCTCCCTGGTCCCGGCCGCATACGTTGCCGGGCCCACGCAGACGGTTGGCGCCGATCGACCTCCTCCACACCCAAGGCATGGAGTAATTACCATTCATGGATGTACTACGTATGCCCTTTCGGCTGTTTCGCAGTGGATACAGCATTGTACTCTAGTGCGATGTGCGATGTGCGATGCGAGCTGACGCCGTCGGCTGGTGCCAGGTGGGGGGATGTGGGGCACGGAACTCTCTTCGGGTGGCGCGAGACTAAAATTAGCGCGAGAAAAGGGGGGAAAAAGGGAGGAGTGGGCAAAAAGGTGTGGGGATATCCCGTCAAGCCTGTGATTTGATGCTGGCGCGTTTGGATGCAAAGGAGCCTCCAAAAGTCAATTTCGTGCCTGGCTTGCATTCTTTTTGTCCGCCCCTTTCCCATCCGACTCAGTAAGTCAGTAAGCGGACCACGACCTCTTTGATCGGCCAAAGACCAAAAACTCTCTCTCGTGGAGCGCCGGCCGACTCAGGCAGCCTCCCCGCCGTCTCGTCATCTTCTACTCGCGTCCTCCTTCTTTGCCTGCGCACGCAAACTGCCGGGCCTGCTTCCTGGTACTCTGTACCGATTACGCTCGTTTTTCATTCGTCAGGTGCCCTTTTTTTCCCACGTTGGAAAGTGCTCACTGAGGACCCTGGTGCACATCCCCCCCCCCCTCCCCTATAAGCACTGCCGCGTCGTCGCGGGCCACTTGCGCTTGTAGCCACAGTTCCGCGAAGCCGAGCCCGCCCAGTCAGCCACGGCTTAATAGGGTTGATTCTCATCGTCGCATCCACCTTCTCTCTGCTAGGTGTCTTCTGCCGGACCCTGCAACACCCTCGAAGCCGACCATCATCGAGCCTTCCAGCTTCCGAGCACAGCTTTTGGATGCATCTGGCGGCACGATTCTGACAAGACCCCGGTCGGGAGAAGGGAGAGCGAGCGAGCGAGAGAGAGAGAGAGAGAGAGAGAGAGAGAGAGAAGAGAGTCTAGACCGGAAAAGAAACAGACCACGATGGACTCTGCGATAGCTGGCGCTCTGCGCTGGATGCTCTTCATCCTGTTGCTCTGCGGAGCTGACGCCTTTTACATCCCAGGTAGGTACAACCTCCCCCCATTCCTCATCAGCGCTTCCCTTGCACCTGTTAGAGACCATGCGAGCTGCGTCTAACGCTACGGGTCTACCCCCCCTCCCCTAGGCTGGTCAGTCAAGAGTTACCGCGAGGGCGAGCAAATCCCCCTTCTCGTCAACAAAGTGTACTCGGACAACACGCAGCTGCAGTATGCTTACTACGACCTTCCCTTCGTCTGCCAGCCCACTGGCCAGAAACAGCACGGCTCCGGCCTCCTCAGCGGACAGAGCGTGCCCCTCAACTTGGGCGAAGTTTTGCGCGGCGACCGCATCACCTACTCCGACATCGACCTGGCCATGCAGCGCGACTCTGAGTGCAATGTCCTCTGCACCATGGAGGTCACCAGAGCCGACCTGAAGCGTGCGAGGCAGATGGTTCAGGATGGCTACGTGGTCGAGTGGATCGTGGACAATCTCCCTGGTGCCACCAGCTTCGTGACGGTGGACAAGACGCGGAAGTACTACGCCTCTGGGTTCAAACTTGGCTACACGGACCCTTCGTCGGCACGACCGCGCTACTACCTCAACAACCACCACACTATCGTGATCCGCTACCGTCGGGCTCCGGGCAGGGCAGGCGACAACGGTGGCAGGGTGGTGGTCGGATTCGAGGTGTACACCAAGAGCATCGGCCCGAAAAATCCGCGGAAGGAAGACGGGTGTCCGGCCGACCTCCACGACATTGAGCAGAATTTTGAACTATACATGGCGCCGAACAAGACCTCCGGCTCGCGTAGGGAGTACGCCCACTCGTCCTACCATCCCGACGAGGAGATGGACGACAACGTCAACGACAACGCGAAGCTCACCATCCCCTACACCTACTCGGTCTACTTCCGGGAGGACCAGTCGATTGAATGGAGCCGCCGCTGGGACCTGTATTTTGTGAACCAAGAGGAGGGCTCCAAGATCCATTGGCTGGCCATCGTTAACTCGCTGATCATCTGCGGCCTGCTCACGGGCATCGTGCTGATGATTCTCGCCAAGACGATCCGGACAGATATCAAAGGGTACCGGGATGCCACGGCCGAGGAAGGCAGGCTCCGCGCAAAGCGCAAGGCCAAGAGCGCGTCGCAATCGTCCAAGGAGAAGGCACCCGGGATCCTCGAGCAGGAGGCCGAGAACGACATCGACCTCGAGGTGTCATCGGAAGATGAGGCCCTAGAGGACGTGACCGGCTGGAAGCTGCTTCACGCTGACGTATTCCGCCCTCCTGCCTACGGTCACCTCTTGGCGCCACTGGTGGGCTCGGGCATGCAGCTCCTATTCATGGCGGTCGGACTTGTGCTACTAAGCGCTCTAGGCGTCCTCAACCCGAGCTACCGGGGCGGCTTCATCAGCTTCGGCGTCGGCCTCTTCGTCTTTGCTGGCCTGTTCTCGGGCTACTTCTCGGCGCGCGTCTACAAGACATTTGACGGCAAGGACTGGCGGCGAAACACGGTGGTGACGGCACTCCTGTTCCCAGGCATGCTGTTCAGCGTCGTGTTCACGCTCAATCTCTTTGTCTGGGCGCAGGCCTCGAGCACGGCAATTCCGTTCGGCACCTTGCTGGCCATCGTCTTCCTCTGGCTTTGCGTCCAGCTGCCGCTGGTCTACATCGGATCCTCGTACGGCTATCTCCGTGGCGGCGCGTGGGAGCACCCAACCAAGACAACTGCGGTGCCACGGCAGGTGCCGCAGCAGGCGTGGTACATCAAGGGCACGCGCACGGTGCTGCTGGCCGGGCTGATCCCCTTTGCTGTCATCTTTATCGAGCTGCTCTTCGTGTTCCAGTCCATGTGGCAGGACAAGAGCGGCTACTACTACGTGTTTGGCTTCCTCGCGGTCGTGTCCGTGATTTTGATTTTGACCATCGCCGAGGTGACGGTGGTGACCATCTATATTCAGCTGTGCTCAGAGAACTACCATTGGTGGTGGCAGAGCTTCCTGGTGGGCGGCGGCAGCGCCTTCTGGGTCTTCCTCTACTGTGTGTGGTACTACTTTGTCAAGCTGCACATAACGGGCTTCGTGAGCAGTATGCTCTTCTTCAGCTACAGCTTCGTTGCCTGCTGCATGTACGGTCTGCTCACTGGCACGGTGGGCTTCCTGACGGCGTATGCGTTTTTGCGAAGGATTTACGGGTGCGTCTTGACCCTCCCCCCTTTCCCCCTCTCCCCTTGTGTTACACGCTCCATTTCTGTATGACTCATGGAGACTAATCCTATATTGCGTCTCAACAGCGCCATCAAGGTCGACTGAGCAGAGATACCTTTGGCATAATTAATGAACGATACACATGACGTGGCGAACTTGGGGCGAAAGGAGAGAGAATGAGAGGGAAAGAAGTCAGCAGGAGTAAATAAGGTACTTGCATTGTCATGGCGTGCGGCAACTCTGGCCTGCTTTCAACTGGGCGTACTTGAGAAGAAACTGGCGTTGGTTGGAAGCACTGACCTTACTCGGTCCCGCGGAAGGGAGGAGAAGGGCTACCCCGGGTCAACTTGGTGGACTAGATGGGTGCCTAAAACTGCTTTAATAATTATTTGTAGACAAGTTCTGAATCGTACATGTATATATCTCTCGGTGCATCTAAGACGTCCGTAAGAAATGCTACCCCGCCGTGCTAGCTTGCCTATAGTGAGTGCTGGCGAAGGATGCCGGCCGTTGTCCGCCGACGACGGGGGAGAATTGGATTGGTCACGTGCTAGTCCCATCAAGAGGAAGAGAAGCAATGGCCTTTCTTGTTCATCATATGCAGGTGTAGGACGCTGTAGTCGGAGCCGTGGTTAGTTTCGGTAAATCAAAAAGAGCCCATGGGTCCATCTATGCCTAAGCCGTGTCTTCGATCGAGCGGCTAGGAATCCAAGTTCGTAACGCAAGGGGGCTACATAAGCTTACAAAGATGCCGAGGTCCTGGACCGTATTGTATGCAATAATGCCCTTTCCCTATACATGACATGCCCGCAGCTGTACCGTAGCATAGGATTCAATAGCAAACCCCGGGCATGTCCTTGACCTGGGTCGACGGGGGGTGCCAAAGGGCGGTGGGGTAAGTTCTGATTCCGACCCTCTTCCGCTTCCGACCTCCCTCCGATCCCGTCGACTTTGCTCAACTCAATTCAGACTGCGCAGACTTTTGCCGAGTGCAGCCAACCCACGGGAGACCAGCTTCGCTAGATTACTAGCGTCTTGGGCTTTTTCTTTGGCCGCTTTAAAGGAAGGAGTTTTGTCGCAATATAATGCAAACTGCCGAAGGCAATATCAGTCTCTAACTAGCCCCAAAGGTAGCCCTATTCCGAATCTCCGGAGGGGGAGAGGGACCAAGAGTATAAAGCTGTCACTAGCCACCAACCTAGTCTTTTGGAACGGCCCACTAGCAGCCACTGCTAGACAAGCACTCTTGCGCGTGCTCTCACCGCCAAACGAAGACGACAAGACAGTTCAGACCTTGCAACCGCTCTGAGCCATGGAGTCTAGAGAGTTTAGGGAAGTGGCCAAAGCCACAGTCGACCAGAGTGAGTTTGTAAAGGGGCGCCGGCCTATCCATGTTTTCTTCTTTCGCAACAAACCGAACGCGGGGACGCCCTGCTGACGGACTATCCCAGTTGCCGACTACTATGACAACCTCATAGATCGCGAGGTGGTCTCGACGGTTGAGCCGGGATACCTGCGTAAGTTCCTGCCCGATGAGGCGCCGCAGGACGGCGAGGAGTGGAAGGACATCCAGCATGACATTGAGACCAAGATCCTGCCCGGCATCACGCACTGGTGAGTCTCCCAAGAGCGCCAAGCTTCAACGTGCCCGGTAAGAGGCGGGAAAAGAGCGTGAGAGAAAACAAAACGGGGGGGGGGGATGTCTCCCCCCCCTTGGCGCAAGGAGGCAGCGGTATTAGAGAGGGCCTAAAAACTGTTTACTTTCCCCTTTCTAGGCCACGCAGCTGCGTCCAGGCTAACTTCCCCCAAACAGGAACCACCCCAACTTCCACGCCTTCTTCTCCTGCCCCGCCTCATTCCCTTCCATCCTGGGTGAGATGTACAGCGCCGCTCTCACAGGCCCCTTCTTCAATTGGATATGCAGCCCCGCAGTGACGGAGCTCGAGACGATCGTGCTCGACTGGGTCTGTAAGCTCATCGGCCTGCCCACGTGCTACCTCTCGACCAGTTCGACCCGCGGCGGCGGCGTCATCCAGGGGTCGGCCAGCGAGGCTATTCTTGTGTCCATGGTCGCCGCCCGCGACAAGTACCTCCACGAGACGCTGCCGGCGGACCTCGAGGGCGAGGCCCGCGAGGAGGCCATCGCGTTGAAGCGCAGCAAGATGGTGGCCCTCGCGAGTGCCACCACCCACAGCTCGGCCAAGAAAGCGGCCATCATCCTGGGCGTGCGCTTCGTCACCATCCCCGTGCGCGCCGAGGACAACTACGCCTTGACCGGCGCCGGGCTCGCCACTGCGCTGGCCGAGTGCCGCGCCAAGGGCCTCCAGCCCTTCTTCCTCGCGACCACGCTCGGCACCACCGACACGTGCGCGGTGGACGACTTCGGCGCCGTCATCGATACGCTGGCTAGCTTCGCACCGCCCGGGCCGGGCGAGCTCTGGGTGCACGTGGACGCCGCCTTCGCTGGGTCGGCGCTGGTGTGCCCAGAGGTGCAAGAGCAGGTCGGCGTGCACTACTTCGAGCGGTTCCACAGCTTCAACTTCAATATGCACAAGTGGCTTCTGACAAACTTCGATGCCTCGTGCCTGTTCGTGCGAGATCGTGTCTGGTTTACGCAGGCACTAACCATCAACCAGGCCGTCTACAGCAACGCCGCGAGCGCCGGGGGCCTGGTGACTGACTACCGGGAGTGGCAGATCCCGCTGGGCCGCCGCTTCCGCTCGCTCAAGATCTGGTTCGTCCTGCGGTCGTACGGAGCCCGCGGCCTGCAGGAGCACATCCGGCGCACGATACGACAGGGCGAGGAGTTTGCCGAGTGGATGCGCGCACGACCGGACCTCTTCGAGATACTGACGGGCCCTAGCTTCACGCTAACGGTGTTCCGCTTGGTCGGCCGGACGCCGGACGCCGGCCTGGAGGAGAAAAACACCCTGACAAAGGCCCTGTGCGAGCGCGTCAATAGCAGTGGCAAGATGTGGGTGACCGGAACGGCACTGAGCGGCCAATTCGCCATCCGCTTCATGACTGCGAACCACTTGACGCAGCGCGAGCACGTGCAGAACGCCTTCGACTGGATCGTCGAGGCGGCCGAGGAGGTACTCAAGGCGTGATGGAGCGATACGAGGAACTAGAGTGATGGACGGGCTGAGCCGGTTGTTGCCCATAGAAGTATAGACATATATCTCTTGGCTCTCCGCAAATCCACGGGGCTATCTCGACTGGCGAGCATGGTTTCTAAGCGGACCAGCGCCACGAAGTATGCATTTTTCCCTAGTCCCTTTCCTTCCTCCCCAGGTACTTCAAATTTCCATCTCGGTTGTTCATAAGTCATAAAACATGGGTTGCCGAGGCATAGGCCAAAGAGCGGCGACGCGCTTCAGGAGGCGCGCCGTTTTGCTTGCGTGCTCTCACCGCCGATACTCTAGGCTCCTCCGCGGCCGGTAGTCATAATCAAACTCGGCACAAGATCTGCCATCGCAACTCCTCCCGTCGCAGGATCTGCCGTCACAGGACCTTCCGTCGCATGAACAATCCCTTCGGTAACTTCGCCGGTCACCGGCCCTCGAGGTTCTTTCCCAGCTCCTGTCCCTACCTCTGTCCCTGCCCATTTCTCTTTCGCTGTCTATTTGTCCCCAGCGGCGATCGCGGTCGTCCCTTCGCCGCCGCTGGCCGCCACGGGCGCTGCGGGGTTCGTCATCGTCGCGCTCCTCGCGCTGCTTTTCTTTCTTCTCCTCACACTTCTTGACATCCTTCTCGATGTTCATGGCCAGGGAGACACCCATGAGCGCGAGCACCCCGATGGGTAGCCAGTTGAAAGGGTGTTCCTTTTCCATCTTCTTTCGGAGGCTCCGGTGCTCTGGATGAGCCTTGGATGGCCGGGGGTCGTACGGTAGGGGATTTGGGATTTTCATGGTTGTGTATGTCGTCGTGAGTGGCTTTTATTGGGTGAGATGACACGGTCTTTGCCTTTACAGATCCTCTTCTGTTTCTAAAGCTGGATGTATGTTGTTGCTGTCGAGATAAGTCCGAGATAAACAGATCGATGATCCGGGCAGGATGGCGAGGATGGTCAGGGGCAGTGTCCAAATGCCAAGCAACCAAGACCAGGTGAGGGCAGAAGAAAAGAGTGAAAGGGGAGAAATAGGCAGCCGAATTACTCAGATCAGACACTGATTCGGTCGGTCGAGGGTGGGTGACTTGGGTGGTGGCGAGGATGTTTTGGGGTGAAGAGGGGAGACACCGGCGCTTTCAGAGCGGAAACAGCTATAAGATCGGCTTCCCTCTATAAACCATAATCGATTGCCGAATGCAGGAGAAGTGCTATTCCATCATCATACGTGCCATCGCCGCAGCCCCATTGGCTGCGACTGACCTGTTGGGGTCTGTCTTCGCTTGGAATCCTTGTGCGCGGCTGGTAACGATGATGTCATAGGGGGTCGTGGCATATCAGGGTCCACTACCACAACAACATCTCGAGCTGTAGCATCAGCGAACTGTCCAATCATTGCCCTTTGATGCTCACCACGTTTTTTTTTCGGATATTCCGAGAGCTTCCAACCTGGGGCTGCGAAACGTGGCTAACGTAACTTTGGGTGGTGGAAAAGGTTTCTTCTAGTCTAGTCTAGTCTACTATACGATGTACCTCCAGTCGGTATGTACATTGAAATGACCTTCTTTTCTTCATGTCCCGCAACTCAGGCATTCGTTTTGCCTCGAGCCCGGCCTTGCTATTTGGTCAATCGCTCCTGTTTAGATGCTGGCTCTCCGCGGCGCCATAGTTCTCCGCAAGGCCTTCTTTGCCTCTGTCTCTTCGACGAGCGGGAGCTTGCCTTGGTCGCGCAGCTTCTGGAGGAACTCGAGTCCATACTTGTACCCTACCTGGTAGATCTCGTCGAACTTGCCAAAGTCCAATGTCCCGTAGTCATCGATGGGGGGTCTCATGTAGAAGCACCCGCTCATCATCTTGGCGCGCTCCAGCGCATCCACGCTCGAGACATAAGCGAGGCGCGCCTGGATCTCCGCTAGGGTGGGCGGGTTCGGAGCTGATGAGAAGGGGTTCCACCGGTTGAAGAAGGCCCAGACGCCAGAGAGGGAATCGCCGAAAGACTGGGGGGTGTCGTCGTCGAGTGCCCCGACATCCACAGCAAAGATGTACTCTGCGCCGAGCGACTTCATGTGGGACACGGTGAGGTTGTCGATATAGCCACCATCTAGGAGCATGCTGCCTTCGTCGCAGAGAGGAGGCAGAAGGCCCGCAAGAGACATGGATGCCCTGACGTACCGCCACGCGTACCCGCTGGTGTGGAACTCAGCCCGGCTGTTGCTGATATTGGTGGTGTTGCAATAATATTCGAGCCAAAAGTCCTCGATTTGCGTTTTCCCGAGGATCTTGAAAATGCCACGGTTGAACTCGTGACCGGTAGTGTACGACGCGGAGGGATAGGTCAGGTCTAGGGCGAACCGCCACATGCTGGACATGCGGCCGGCAAATTTCTTGGCAAGCCCGAAAATGGGCACCACATCGGCGTGCCGGGCATAGAGGGCCCCGATGAATGCGCCGATAGAGGTTCCTCCGACAAGATCCACCGGAATGCCGGCCTCCTCCATCGCCTTGATGACACCTATGTGCGAGATGCCCCGAGCGCCCCCGCCGCCGAGGACGAGCCCGACCGACTTACCACACAATCGGCGAGCCAGGCGGTGAAAGTCGCTCTTGAAAGGCGTGTTGGGCGAATAGAAAGGACCATGCCGCACTTTTCTCGAGGTGTACTTCTGTATCTCGGCCTGTATGGTCTGCACCCTCTCCTTGAGACTCGGCCCGGAACGCTTCGCCGGCGCGTGCATGGGTAGTGCATCCGAAGTCAGAGGCATCTGGACATGGCAATGGCCGCCGTTGATCCACATGCGATTGCTTAGCCATCTTCGGGTAAGCCCGGACCTCGAGTACCGTTCTTGGTGGATGAGAACCAAGACCTTGCGGGCTGTGGACTTCATGCCGAGCATGAAGCGTTCATACTCGCCGATCTCAGGCGAACCATCGGCAAGGCCCACCAGAAGAACACAGTCGGCCTGAGTAATGCATGTCTGTGTCCACGCTGAATTGACGTTGGTGTCTGATCAGAGTGTTAGCACGGTTGTGGCAAGTCATGTCAAAAGACTCACCGGCAACGTAAACTACTAGACCGTATTTCTCCTCTAGGTCGGCCAAATATTGAGACAACTTTAGCTTGCCAATTTTGTTGAACGCGTGCTTGCCGAGGTGGTTGAGAATGGCGCCTTGGTTGAGCGAGGTTGCTCCGTTGGGCGGCCCAACCTGTGCCAGCGCATTCATAAGTCGATTCCCAAACTCGACGACGGGCACGCCCGCGGTCACAGGCAAGATCGCAACAGTCCTCAAGTTTAGAGTCGACGAACTCTTGTTGATTGACGACTTCGACGTGCCTTCTCTCGTCCCGAGGAGGGTAGGATCGTCGACTAGTGCTCGCATACGGGAAGCAATAATCTTAGAGATCTTAATGGTGATGTTAGGGTGCTCTAGTGCCAGGCTGTTGAACAAGGTGCGAGGGAATTTAACGAGCTCTGTGTCGCGTATAGTGTGGAGAGTGCCAGACCGTGACGATTCAGTTAACACCTCAAGCTCGCCAATGCTCTCGCCTTGGCCGAACTCGGCTCTGACGTTCATACCACCATCTTTCCTGTCCTCGACCAGCCTCAAACGTCCGTTCAGGACAATGTAGATGGCCTCACTCTCCTCCCCTTTGTGGAAAATGACTTGGCCAGCATTTACCTGAACCCACTCAAGCGCAAAGTCGATGTGCAGAATCAGTCGTGGGAGAAGACTAGTGAGCCGCTTCGCCATGGTAAGCAGGACTATCGGATACCGGTCAACGATTCTCTCAATGGCGAGACGTGGGAGGAACCCAACGTAAACATCGGTTTTCGCGACCACGTCGATGAAGGACCTGTAAGAAGAGATTGTCCCGACATACCCAGCCAAGCCCCCGGGTTTAATGAGTGCCACGCTTCGACGGCCGAGCTTGCTCCTCTTCCTAGACTCCGCGAAGCCAGATCCCATCTCGGGTATTGAGAATTGCGATGACGAGCCTGTCTTATGACTCAGGCCCGGAATTGAATCGCCATTTTCCATAGCGTTGAGGGACGAGTTGCCTTCTGACGGAAGTATGTCCACCGACGCATCGTCAACTGGGACACACATATCAAGAAACCCGTCAATGACGTAGTAGAGGCCCGGGTTGCGCTCCCCCTGCTCGACCAAAACTGATCCCTTCCGAAAGAACACAATTTCAACCTCGTCTTTCAGTTCTTGTGCTAGTATTTGGGGATTCAGTCCCTGGTGCGTGGTGAACCCCCCCGAGGTCATTGACTCCGTCTCGCCGTCGCCTGAGCCGTCAAAGGCATCCATGAATCCAAACGCGTTGTTTGAGAAGACTGCCTTCTGGCGTCGCTGGTCGATTGAGATTAATCTCGGTGAGGCCTGCACTGACTCAGGATCTCTGGTCGGATGGGCACTGCCAACCAGTCCGATAGACTTGAGCATGCATTCCAGGATGGACTCTCGGAACTGGCCGTCCTCATCCAAGGACTCTCTGCTGCTAAGGGAGATATTGCCGCTCCTTTGCGTAGCAAAAGGATTAAACGTCCGTTGCGCTAAGGGAGAGGTGTCGTCGCGCCCTAGGAGTTCTGCGTGCGTGGGTTGCCCATTCGGCGTGGCAGCAGCTTTCTTCCCGCTGTCCTGAGAAAGTTGGATGTTACTTAGGAGATCGCCCGGGTCTGGCTTGTCTGTCGAGGCTTGAACCTGAGGCGTGAAGATGGAGACCGGACGATGTCTTGAGATAGCGTGCAAAGCGGCTTCTTTGCGGAGCATCGTTGCCGATCTCCGGCGCCTTGTGGCGTGGGCGTTGTGCAGCGCAATTCCCTTCCCCAGCTCCTCTTCCCCGATCCTCTCCCTCTCTCTAGAGAACTTCTCCTTGAGGCGTACGAGAGGGTCACCTCGGAGGTGGTTGGGGAGCTGGCACATGGTGTACTTGATCATGTTCCTTTCGGCTTGCAGAACATCTGCAGTTAGGCCGAGGTAGTTGTACGCTGTAGCCAGCGTCACCCTCTGGAATCTGGACAGAATAACGTGCACGATGTGGGCTGTCGCCTTTGGGTATATCCTTATAAGGCGGCGAAATGCGCTAGCAGGAATGATGGCAATCGTGGTATCCACTGTGGCTCTTCCGATGATGTCTGGATGGACTGAATTCGTGTTCGTCCGCTTCGGCTGTGGTTTCTTAGGCCGATGGCGAGTAATCGGGACCGCCGCATCGAGACTAATGGGGGGTATATGGTTGAGCCCGCCGGCGCTACCGGGCGTGATGGATATAGGCTCCGCTAGGGAGGGCTTTTCTCCAGGTGTTTCCAGCTGCGGCGTGCTTGGGAACGAGACGGGAGATGGGTTAGGTGGGTTCCGGAAGTCCGCGCTCATGGGGTACCTTGCAATGCTGGTGCTCATAGGAGTGCTTCCGGGTTCTGATATATCGTAGTCTGAGCTCCGCAGCTGGATATCTTCTGTGAAAAGCGACATAATGGAGAACAGTGACGACATGGGCGAGCCATTCCGCACCTCGGTAAGGAGCTGGTACCGTTGATGTCCCGGAGCGAAGTTCTCTTCATCTTCACTCGATGGCATGTCGAACGAGCTGCCCGTCCGAACAGGAGTGGCTCGGCGTGCATTGTCCCGAGACTTGACAAAGATCTCGACCATGCCGTCGACAACGAGACAGAAGCCTTTTTCCTCCTCAAGATTCAAAGTTTCTCCCGCAATCAACTTCCTTGTCTGCATACTGCGAGTAAGCTCGTGAAAGACTGGCCGTTCTAGGTACCCGAATATCTTGATGGCACTCAAGAACTCGTCGAGGTAGCTAGCTAGGCCAGACTTGGTGCCTTCTTCGTTAGTGTCCGGGAAGAGATCGATCTCGGGCTCCTTGCGCTGCGGTTCTGGCGGCAGCCGAGAGTACATATTCAAGTAGCGATACCTCACCACCCAACTAACAGCAGAAACCATGGCGGCCATGATGAGCATGCTAGACGAGTGTTAGGTTTGGTATACCCGGGTACCACGTTCGCGGGTCAACTCACAGAGTGGTCGCGTTCATGGTGACCGTAAGGCTGGTAGAAAAGAGCCGGAATAACGTTGAAGGGAGGGTGAACGTGCTAATCCTGACCACCCAGTACAGTATCGTCGAGGTCAGCTGCAAGATCCAAAGCATGATCCGGGCGAAAAGGCCCAGCCATGAAGAAGGGCCATCGGCGTCTCCAGCCCCGCTGGTTCGGGTGACAGCAGAGGAGAGGGCGGCGGATGCTAGGGCGGTAGAAAGCGACGCGGCAGAGCTTGAGAGTGATCTCTCGGCGATGGGAGATATGCCTGACGAATCCATGGCCTATGTGACTATGCAGCTGTCCCGGATAGCAGGTAATACTTCGGAGCGGGAGCACTGGGAGACTCCCAGCTTCGGAGGACAGGCCGTGGCAAACAGGAGTGGAAGCGGGAATTTCAGAGGGAAAAGCAATCGCATCTGGCTAGTTGCAGCATGCTGTGTTAATGAGGCATCTCCGGCCGGTCTGGAGTCTGGTTTAAAGAGGTGACACTCCCGTCGTTAGCATGCCAATCATGTGCACAGTAAACCTGTGCTTCCCAGTGGCCGGCCGACCAAGCTTCGGAGCTGTCCAAGCACCCAAGTCACGACGTCAATCAAGTGGGCCGCTGCTTGCCGAGCCGCTAAGCGCACCTGCCCGGTGCGTGCCTGCCCGAGAATACCCCGCCACTGTGGCACACAGCAACCCCTCGTTGGTGGCTCGAAATTCTGCTGCATTTTCGAAAAACATCAGGCCGATTTTTTTTTTGACTCAACAGCGATCGCATACAAGTAGCCTCGCCCGCCAAAGAAACCCCGTCGCCCCTCTACCCGGACCCCCCCCCGGAACGCCTCCAGACGACCCTAGACGACCTCCTTTCACGGCTAGTTTGCGCGGCTTTCCAAAGACCTCAACGAGGCGACGACCGGCAACATGTCGGACTCACTTACAAACTGCCGCTTTTACGAGCAGTATGTCCCTAACAGCTCCCACCGGTCCGGATGACGCTGATGGAACCAGGCAATTCCCAGAGATCG
The DNA here is from genome assembly GCA_021432635.1 of Thozetella sp. PMI_491. Taxonomy (NCBI): domain Eukaryota; kingdom Fungi; phylum Ascomycota; class Sordariomycetes; order Chaetosphaeriales; family Chaetosphaeriaceae; genus Thozetella; species Thozetella sp. PMI_491. Next base: position 669,318 of record MU270043.1, read on the forward strand.
ATGACTTCGTCATGGTCAATGTGAAGCAAGTGAGTTGCCCCACGGGTCGCGAGATCGGAGCGTTCGCACCCCGCCTCGAGCCCAACCTTTGCCTGCCAGCAGATAGGGCTAACCGGACCAAAGATCGCAGATATGGGCGCTTACGTCAAGCTGCTCGAGTATGACTCGATCGATGGAATGTACGTTTCCTGCCGACTCCTGCGCCAGTTCTTCGCAACGGCTCCCTCCCACCGAGCGCGAACTAGTCGAGCGCCGCTGACCTTCCTAGGATTCTACTCTCCGAACTTTCCAGACGTCGTATCCGTTCCATCCAGAAGCTCATCCGAGTCGGTCGCAACGAGGTTGTCGTCGTCCTGCGTGTAGACAAGGAGAAGGGCTATATCGATCTGTCAAAGGTGGGTTGGCGGAGGAACATGGAGAGAAGAGGCCAGCGGCTGACCGGGCAAATAGCGGCGAGTCTCCCCCGAGGATATTGTTCGTGCCGAGGAGCGATACAACAAGGCCAAGCTCGTACACTCGATCCTCCGCCACTGTGCCGAGAAGACCCAGACCCCCATCATTCAGTTGTACGAGAACATCGGCTGGCCATTAAGTTAGTGAGATTCTTCCGACTGCTCTCGGCAAGCCCGCTAACCAGGCTCTCTAGACAAGAAGTATGGAAGCAGTTTGGATGCGTTCAAGCTGTCCATTACGTATGAGCAAAGTCCAGCGCACCACCATCCAGGGCACAAGCTAACCAGGCCCCAGGAACCCTGATGTCTTCGCCGATATCACCTTCCCTAGCGAGGCGGTCGAGGAGGAGCTGAAGAGCTACATCAGCAAGCGGCTGACACCTCATCCGATCAAACTCCGAGCCGATATAGAATGCACCTGCTTCAGCTATGATGGTATCGAGGCAATCAAGAGTGCTCTGCGGACCGCCGAAGCCCAGAATACGGAAGAGTTCCAGGTCAAGGTCCGGCTGGTATCTCCGCCGCTTTATGTCTTGACGAACACGTGCTTGCAGAAGGACGCCGGCATTGCACGGCTCGAGTCTGCCATCGCCGACATTCGCAAGAACATCCAGGCTGCCGGCGGGAACCTGGTGGTCAAGATGGAGCCCAAGGCCGTCACCGAGTCCGACGACGCCGAGCTCCAGGCTCTCATGGAGAAGCGCGAGCGGGAGAACGCCGAGGTCAGTGGAGACGAGAGTGTCAGCGAGAGCGACGACAACGTGCCCGAAACCCTATAGGGGGCCTATTTGGCGGACGCGCATCCATCCATCTCGATGCCATGACGAGCTCCACGGTTCCAATGTATCTTAGGTTATTTCGGGAAGGGCTGGCGTCAAGGGAGATGAAAAGTCAAAATGTCTTCAAGCTAATAGAGGACGTTTGGCCGTGAGTCTAGTACACAGCCTCGAGATTGATGGCCATAGAGAGAGCATTCCTCATTTTGCAATGGGAGGAGTATGCAGAAAACGGTGGGGGGGCTTCACATATCTGCATTTTTTCTTGTCACGTATCGTCCTATTCTCTTATCTTATCGGCGCATCATCCTACTTGCTCCAGAAGCTCCAAAATCTTGCGAGCTCGGGATGCCTCAAGTTCCATGAATTTGACAGTTGATCCCGAAGCAAAGGTACTCTGCCCAACCTAATCCATGGCGGCGGGCTCACTATGGGGGCGAGCAAGGACCCTCCGCCCGTTTCTCGGAAGGGTCTCCTACTACCTCATCCGCCTCCTGCCGTGGGTTCCGCCCGTCATCTGGATCAATGAGAACCTAGGTGAACCAACCTTCATCAGCGGCCCATCCATGTATCCATTCTTCAATGATCGATACAACAAGTCACTGGGGAGGGATGTGTGTTGGAACTTCAAGTATGGTGCGCGCCAGGGGCTCGAGCGCGGAATGGTGGTTACCTTCCGGTGAGTAGCCGGCGTTACACATCCAGAGACACCCCTGAGGCAGGTAGTCGGCCTGGCTATTGAGACGCACTAACCCGGGAGATGATGGCAGGAGCCCCAATGATCCCGAGAAGCTGGTGGTGAAAAGAATCATCGCGCTCGGTGGCGACGTGGTACACACGCGGCCGCCGTACCCGGCGCGGGCTGTGAGCATTCCCCCTGGGCACATGTGGGTAGAGGGCGATGCACGGGATCCCGAGAAGTCGTTGGACAGCAATACCTACGGGCCCATATCAGATCGCTTGGTGACCGGGAGAATTACGCACATCTTGCTGCCACTGCGGAAAGCTGGGCGGGTGAAGTGGTGGGAGCAACGAGACCTCGACCGGGTTCAAGTGGGACAAGCTGTTGACCACTTTCCTGTGGATTGGTGGTCCGACTGAGCCACCATCACCATCGCCGGCTTGCCTACCATGTAAAACACCATGTATTCTAGCCCATAACCCACTCAGATACCCCAATAGTGTGTGTATATGCGACCTCGTTTCGCATCCGCAAAATTGCGTCGTATTTCCGGACCAAACCACGTAGGTCCGGCAAGCGTGAGTCGCCCGGTCCCCGTAGTGGAAGCCCGGCGTGCACAGGCCAACCGCCGCGCGCCTCGATAACAGGCATATCTAAGGAAATTTCTAGACCCCCAGAAATTTGCCTCGATGATGCGCCCTCCCTCTTCCCCTGCATCGCATTCGCCGTCGTACGCAAAAGAAGCCCTTGCCCGCGGCTCGCACCACGCGTAGAGCGGCGCATCCCCTCCTTTTCTCGCCTACCCAGAGTTGAAAGGCCATGGTCTTTGGCGCAGCGACTGCCGGACCCGTGCCTCCCGTCGCCTCGCCACCCGCCGCCACTCGCAGCTCCGGACGCTCGCCGACTGATGCCCTGAATTTCGATGATGGACCCCCGGGCCAGCGAGCCTTTCAGCCGGACGTCACTCTAGGAGGCCAATCGACTCTAGGAGGCCAATCGCTCACGCCTAACATGAGCCCCCAAGATGGCACGCTTGAGCCAGAGGCACGGCCTGCCTACGTTCACGTAAGTCCGTCGCTGATCCCCGTAACTCGTACAGGCACGTGAGGCATCGCTGACAGCTTCGATGAAGAGCATGCTTGCTGGCGGCATCGGCGGAGTATGCGGCGACATGCTCATGCATTCCCTCGACACAGTGAAGACGCGCCAACAAGGAGATCCGCATATTCCGCCCAAGTATACCTCTCTCGGCTCGTCGTATAACACAATATTCAGGCAGGAGGGCATTCGTCGTGGTCTCTATGGCGGATGGCTACCCGCCTTGATCGGGTCTTTCCCTGGCACTGTTATCTTCTTTGGGACGTACGAGTTTAGCAAGAGGTATATGATCGACCATGGAGTCAAGCCGCAGCTGGCTTACCTCGCTGGTGGTGAGTAGCCTCCACCTGGTACTGTGACGATCCTATTTCTGATCATACTATATGCAGGCTTCCTGGGCGATCTTGCTGCCTCCGCTATCTACGTTCCCTCCGAAGTCGTCAAGACCCGTCTACAGCTGCAGGGTCGGTATAACAATCCCTATTTCCAGTCAGGTTACAATTACCGAGGCACTCTGGACGCGACCAGAACTATGATCCGACAGGAAGGAATATCGTCGCTGTTTCATGGGTTCAAGGCGACACTCTACCGGGACCTGCCTTACTCGGCCCTGCAGTTTTTGTTCTGGGAGCAGGGACAGGCTTGGGCTCGGCAGTGGAGGGGCAGCAAGGAAATCGGCTGGCAGTTAGAACTCCTAACAGGAGCCGCTGCCGGAGGCCTTGCTGGAACCATTACCTGCCCTCTTGATGTTGTCAAGACCCGACTGCAAACGCAGCTCCACCCAGAGGCCCAAAGTGCCATGCCAAAGCCGGCTCCCAAGGACGGCAATGTCCCTCGGTCGACTCCCGAGAGCACAAGCCAAAAAGGGCAGAAGAGGCTAATCTCCACTTCTTCACCCTCCACGCACACCCCTCGCCCCGGTGCAGCTAAGCTGCACACAGAGTCGGTGCTCACTGGACTCAAGGTCATCTACAGAACAGAAGGTGCCACGGGCTTATTCAGAGGAGTCGGCCCCCGTGCCGTTTGGACCAGCATCCAGAGTGGCTGTATGCTTTTCTTGTATCAGACCATATTGCGCCAGCTGGAACTGCATCTTCCCGTGGAACGACCCGAACTCAAGGCATGAGATGATGGCTTTAGGCCTCGTCCGACCTTGTGCGTGTAAATAATTGTATCTATTGCAGGGTTGAGGGAGGCATGGTGCACGGCGTTCCGGGCGGCGGCTGAATAGATGGCGTACCTGCGTACATAGACAGACCATAGACACTACCAAATTTCCACTTTCAATCCCTCGAGAAAGCCGCGTTGAGAGGCTCTCCAGCGGTTCCACAGGTCAGGGGCAAGCATCTGGCACCGTCAAAATGCATATATTCGCTTAAGGTAGTGATGACCATGCTATATCGGGGCGCTCGGTTATTGGCCAATCTAGAGCTCCAACTCCAGCTTAATCCCCACTCAGCTAGGAGCGCCCCAAGGCCGAAGTAGATCTTTCAGAAATCAGCCCACCGGGAAATCGAACCCGACCAACCGTCGAACATGCAAACCAGGGCGTCGTAGCCTACCGATCCAATTCCCATGATGCTCCCTCGGCATGGAGCCAGCTATCCGTGAGACATGTCGGCAACACTCCCCGTCCCTTCCAGGGCGGCCATAACGGCCTTACGAGGCCTTGTCCTGGGAACGTCTTGCACGCTCGCCCTTGTCGCTGAGGACCGCCGAAGGAAGATCAACAACGCACTCGACGTCATTGAGACAAGCAAAAAGCTCAAGTCGAGCAGGCAGTACCATGGCGGTGGTGCCCAGTTTGCTCTCGCTCTTGAGGAGGATGCTGACACCCTCCCATTTCCGTACGAGCCGACCAGCCGAGCGACGGCCAACTCACGACGAAGAAGGACGGAGATGAGGAGGACCGAGTTTATCAGCCGATCAAATGATGTGGCAAGAGCATATGTTGCCGTACATGATATATCTGCCGCTCCCCAGAGCCTCCAGGAAGTCCGGACCGCGAGGCTTGACTCGGAGAACACGCCTAGAGAGAAACCGACACCCTTCATCCGACCCGTCATTGTACCGCCGACTCCAACGCCTCCTACCCATGGACTCAGGGTTGCGGATGCGACATCTCACGAGTTTCCCAGTAACGACCACATCATAGCGAAGATACACGAATCATGTGAGAGCAGAAATGAAGGTGCTATGAATGCCGTTTTCCAGCTTGTTCTTGCCGTATATCAAGGCAGGTCTTCACCAGAGACCCAACAAAGGCGTTGGACGCAGGCCACAGGTCTCCTATGTCGAACACTACAAAGCCTAGGGCGAGTGGAGGATGCAACCATGCTGCTCGAGAAGGTCGTGCTGGGAGGGACTGTCGATGAAGCCGACTATTTCGCGCATTTCCCCCTTGAGTTAGTCGACGTCCATCTCGCGGGAGACTTCCCGGTAGCAGCGGAAGAACGGAAGGCATACGCCTCCAAACTCGACCTGGCCATCACCCTATTCCTGCCCACGTTTGTGGCGAAGCCATTGTCCGCCAACGCAGACGCCGTGGCCATTGGGAGAAAACTACTAGATCATGCCTTTGCAACCGAGCGACTGAAGTATGTCGAGCCGCTTTATAGGCGGTGCCTCGAATATGAAGGCAGCGATGGCTGGCAGCTGGCAGAAACTTTCATCACCCAACTACACGGGTCGCACAACTACCAGCTTGCGATCAAGCACTTTCTCCAGTCTTACACAAAACTATCGCCTCCGACAGAATCGATCCAAAGGGTTGGGAACCTGATTGTCGAAGCTGTGGAGACGGCACACAACCACAAAGTTGCTCAGGTGCTAAAGGCGCTGGTGCCCCTCTGCTCTGGGACCTGTCAGCTCAGGAGTCAGTGGCCGATGAAACTGCTCAGTAGCCACTGGCAAAAACATCATGATTACAGAGAAACCCTGGCCTTGTTCTCCTCGCTCATGGATTCAGGCCTGAAGGAACTTGTGCCTCACCCGGACTGTCTTGATCGGATCATGATCGAAATTGCCCTGGAAGCTGAGGAGGAGTCCGAGGCCGAGGCTTCCTTCCGCCGGCTGATCTCTGAGATGCCAAGGGTTGCGACAGACGTGCGCATCCTTGGGCGGTTTGCCTTGTTCAAGGCTCGGAAGGGAGACTGGGAAGGCGTCCGCAAAGAATTTGAGACGATGCGCGTGGACGACAAGAGGGCGCGCGAGTATTACGGCAGCGTCTTCGTTCCCATCCTTAAGGTCTTCGCTCAAGAGCACACAGTCTCGGAAACAGATGCGTTCTTGCGCCTCTTCATTGAACAGCTCAATGTCCCCATCTCGCGGCATATGGTTGCCCTTGTGGCAAACAAGTACGGATCCCAACGAGACTTGGCCTCTTTCCTCCACTGGCTTGAGTATTGCGCCGGTCTTGGCTTCCAGATCGACAACGCCTTCGCCAATTCCATCCTTTCCAACTGCAAGCGGCGATGGGGCTTCTCATTCAGCGACCTGCGACGTCTCTTCTTCAACCTGAAAACCTGGAGCCCTGGCTGCGTCGACACGGCGACAGAGCGTATCATGGTAGACGCTGCTGTTGCGGACGGAGGCGGCTCAGCAGCTCGGGGTCGCGTTGTGTCTTTGGGGGTCGACCCAATCAAGGTCGCTCGCCGAGGGCAGTGTGCCTCCGAGAGAGAAGTTGTCTTGGCCATGAAGGAGGCGCTGACGTGCGAGCGGCCGGCTCGAGCTCTCAGGATTTACAAGCGGGCCCTGCATCTTGGCACTCCTTTCTCCCCCCACGCGCTGCGGCTGGCAGTGCAGGCGAGCTTGGCTGTGAATCGCGATGACTTCAGGCCGACTTTGGCACTTCTGCAAGATGCCAAGAAGAATGGAAATGACCTCGGAGGGGCTATCGTGTGTATCCTGGCCGCTCACCTGAAAAAGATTGCTACGGAGAGCAACCAGCCTGGCCGGTCTAGCAGGCGGCAGGTCTTGGCAGACATTGAGAGCACGATTGGGCAGTTCGGGAGCGAGGGCATCGCCTTGGATGAGGGCGTGTTGCACAAAACGGCGGCACTCTGCTCGCACGCACGCCTCTACCATGGCACCGTCTCATATGCTATCCGGGCAGCAGAAGCCGGTGGAAGGCCCGGGCCGTGCTACACGTTGACCAGCTTCAGACTTCTCCTTGAAGGATACGCTCAGCTAATCGATATAGATGGCATGCGGCGCGTGGTAGCTCAAGGGCTCTCGAGCCACTATCGAGAACAGCCGGCTTGCATTAGACAACTCAAACTCGCCAGGGCTATCCTCCACTCGAAGCTGCCTTACACAAACCTGAAGCGCGGGGATATCCTTGAAGGCCTCGAGATTCTCGACCAGGCGATTGAGCAAGCCAAGACCTTTCGCAATGAGCTCAGCTTGGAGCGTGAGAACTTGGAGGCCGGTGTCATGCGGATCATGAAGCAGGCTGCGCTAAATGCCGACGCCAGTCTAGAGTTGACCAAGATGGTCTGGAGAGAGCGGCCGTCGCGGATCATAAGTGAGAATGCAAATGACGAGAGCCGGACAATCGCGGAGCCGGAAGAAGAGGAAAGAGGGTCGCGTGACATGCTCCTCCGCGATCATGGAGCAAAGGCAGCCGACAGTCTCGACACAGACAGGTGCAGCCCGTCTCCTGCCGAGAAGCGGCACTATGAACTAAAACTTCGGGCGCGCAAGGCAACGGCAAGCTCGCCGCCATTTGGAGTGGGGGGAGCGCAGAACGACGATCCTCTCGCCGTAATGCTGGAGAAGGCGAATCTGGAAGAGATGGCGCGCAGTGCAAAGAAGGCTAGCGCTGCCGGCTGGTGATGGGACGATACTCGCGTGTAGAATAAAAATCCCAGATTCGCGTCTTCGCATGATAAAGGAGTAGGAATGCATATCCAATTTTTATTTTATTTTATTTTTATTAGAAGTTACGTAGATACGATTTCTAACATGCTGCCCAGGGTGGTGCTACAGTGCCCTCGGTATACCTTATTCAGCGGTGCTTTCCCGCGGAAGCGCCCGGCGCATACCACAAAGTACCTCGAGTGTATTCTGTAGCTTTGTTTTATCGATCCCCTTTACGCTACACGCAATGAGGTTGCAGGTACGCGCATCATTATCCTGTACCTACTCTGTTGCGCCGGTTCTCCTTGTTCGTCTAGGTGCAATTCGGCGGCACAAGAGAACACACGTCTGTCTGTTAGTGCAAACCTTTTGGACATTTCTCATTTTGGCATCGTTCGACATGTGATTTTGGCGGTCAAAATCATAAGCTCAACAGCCCAATCGAGCGCCTCTGATTGGCTCCCATCTTATGATGGTTCCCGCAGTCGAATGATCTGCCGGTGCAACCCCCCAATTCCCCTTGCCAGGGTACCTAAATTTCACAGCTTCGATAAAGGGCATCGCGACGATAAAATCTCGAGGCCCTCCGCTTCAAATCACCCACAGGGAGCCCGCGTAACCATTGACCGACTGGACATCCGTGCTCTCCCTCCTTTTCTCTTGCCCTCGCTCGTTCCAGCCGCGTTACTGCACCTGACAGTCTCGGCATCTCAATCTCGCCGAAACCGCACCGTCGTCCCTCCTCTCGGAGATTCTGCTTCGGACCGCTCCCGGCTAGCAGACCACGCTGCCCCCCCCCCCCCCCCCCCCCCCCAGTGCGATACTTTCCACCGGGACGCTTGCAAACCCTTCTGGAGCCGTTCTCATCGCGATAAGAAGCTTTGTCATCGCCCCCCCCCCCCCCCCCCCCCCCCCCCCCCGGCTTTGATTGAATTTGATCCGTCACAGCCACTGCCGCCCTCATTGGGACGGCCTATCCTGTGTTCGAGTCCAAGCGACCCCTCTCTTCCCCGGCCCTTCTCCGTTACCGTACCGGCCCCATGCCGATCGAGATCGAGTCCGAGACCGCCCGCAATGCGAAGCGGCGGTCTGAGTTGCACAAGGCCGATGCCGTAATAGTAGGCGCTGGCCCCATGGGCTGCGCCATGGCATTTGCCCTCGCCAACCAGGGGCGCAGTGTCATCTTGCTGGAGCGGTGGATGCAAGAGCCCAACCGCATCGTCGGCGAGCTGCTCCAGCCCGGCGGTGTCGCAGCGTTGCGGAAATTGGGGCTTGAGAAGTCTCTAGAGGGGATCGATGCCATCCCTTGCCACGGCTTCCATGTGACCTACCACGGCGAGGACGTCGTGATCCCATACCCGCCGATCGACGACACGGGCAAGGTGCACGTGAAGGTGCAGCCACCGGCCAATGCCAAGTCTCTGGCTGCCAACGGGCATGCGAACGGGGGTGCGAATGGCCACGCGAACGGGAGTGCAAACGGCCACGCGAACGGTTCAAGTGATGCGGGGAAGAAAGGTGCGGTGCGGCCGCAAGGGAGGAGTTTCCACCACGGACGCTTCGTCATGAACCTGCGCAAGGCGTGCGCGGCCCACCCCATGATCACAATCTTTGAGACTGAGGTGGTAGCAACGGTCCAAGGAGAAGACAGCGACGCCGTGGTCGGCGTGGAAACGCGGACAAAAGACAGGGAGACGGGCAAGAAGACACCCGATTACTTCTTCGGCGCGCTGACTATCATCGTCGACGGTTACGCGTCTAAGTTCCGTAAGCAGTTTATCGACAAGACTCCCGTCGTCCGCAGCCATTTCTATGCGCTAGAGCTCATCGACTGCCCTTTCCCTCCGGCTTACTTCGGTCACGTCATCATTGGGAAGGCCTTCCCTGTCCTGATGTACCAGATCGGCACGCATGAGACACGCGCGCTCATCGACGTGCCCGAGAAGGTCCGCAACGCCTGGACCAAGAAGGGCGGTGTGCATGGTTACATCAAGAACGAGGTACTGCCGACACTGCCCAAGTCGGTACAGCCCAGCGTCGAGGCTGCCCTCGCCGACGGCCAGACCATGCGCAGCATGCCCAACAGCTGGCTGCCGCCGTCGAAGCAGGCCAAGCACGCGGGCGTCATCGTCCTCGGTGACGCCTTCAACATGCGGCATCCACTGACGGGCGGCGGCATGACCGTCGCCTTCAATGATGCTGTGTTCCTCACGACGTTGCTCGACCCGGCCAACGTGCCAGACCTCGGCGACGCCAAGGCCGTGCATGCAGCCATGGCCAAGTTCCATTGGAAGCGCAAGTCGCTCACCAGCATCATCAACGTGCTGGCGATGGCGCTGTACTCGCTGTTCGCCGCCCACGACCGCCAGCTGCGCGCCCTACAGCGCGGTTGCTTCCGCTACTTCGAGTATGGCTTCGTCGACGAGCCGGTGGGCCTGCTGGGTGGCCTGCTCCACCGGCCGATGGTGCTGGCATGGCACTTCTTCCGCGTCGCCTTCGTAGCCATCTGGCTCAACGCGCTCGAGGTTTGCGGAGGGGGCGTCCTGGGCATCCTCATGCTGCCACTAGCCCTGGTGGACGCAGTGCTGATCCTCTGGAAGGCGTGTGTAGTGTTTCTCCCCATCTTCTGGGCCGAGGCAAGCTGAGCGTGGGAATACCGCACTAGACTTCGCGCCCATGAGCGGTGGGCCGCCGAGAAAGGGGAATTTGCTCCAGGGAGCTGCATCTCTGTTAGAACAAGAAAAGATTATCGCCCACCCCAATGACAATGGGGGGTCGAAGAAGTGCCATGTATTTATTGGCAAGCACATTGTAATCATGTACATAGCTCTTGGTTAGACGTAATCATAATGACGCCAGACATCTCGACTTTCCCGCTCACAGTTCCAACTCAATCACAAGGGGCCTGGCGTGTCGTTCTGTGGCTACACCTACATAACAACGTCGAGGGTGGCCAAAGGGCCTCCGTCCAGTGCAATTAATGCGGCTTATTGCTTGAAATGGCTAGCCGTTGTCTTAACCATGGCCCTTTGTTCTTTTTTTGTAGCATCAAACACACATTTCGTAGGTGTTGTGCCCCCCCTTGACAAACATAGCTGGGCTACGTCAACCGCCGTCTATATACACCAAGCATCCAGCTCGCCCGAAGCACAGCAAGACCAATGGCCATCTTGATACTGTCTTGCACCAGGCTCATCTTACTTCCGTCCACCTCGTGCCAGTGAATGGGCACTTCAGCAACCTTGATACCGTAGCTTGTGCCAATCACCGAGCCGTCTATAGAGAGCACCGGGGTGGCCGGGGCGGATTCGGCAAGCATAAGCATCTCGATGTCGAAGATCCAACCCTCCGAGTGCATGTACGGTATGATGTGGGGGAGTGAGGCGCGTGAGAAGAGCTTGAAGCCGCACTGTGTGTCCCGGATGCGAGATGTAGCAGGCGGGGTCAGGATCATCAGAACAAAGTGGAAGGACCGCATGAGAAAGTTGCGAATGGCGGACCGCTGGCGTCAGTGTTAGCAGGAGGGCTGGCGACTTAGGCAGTAAATGGAATCAAAACACTCAACATACCTTGACTACAGCCTCACTACCCACCAGGTGTGCACGGCTGCCGATAGCCACCCCCCGGTTAGAGCCGTCTACTACATCCTCCACTCCCTCGATGAGCTTGCCCAGATCCGCGAACTGGGACGCCCCATCAGCGTCGGCGAAGATGACATACTCGCCCCGTACGTGGCGGAAACCGTGAGTGACGCCACCCCCCTTGCCCCGGTTCTTTTCTAAGGTGACTACCCGCAGGACGTCGTGCAGGCTGTGCTTCTTGGAGAACTCTAGGGCCACCTCGACCGTCCTATCTCTGCTCCCGTCGTTGACGATAATAATCTCATAGCCGGACACCGGCTTGGCCGGCACGTTGCTCTTAAAGACGAGCCGGTGCGGCGTGGTAGGGCTGCCGACCCTTGATGTAGCTGGTGCCAGGCGGGTGTTCGCATTGGGCCGGCCGAAGCGTTTGTCCAGGTATTCCACCATCTCCTCAAGGGCAGGGATAAGGCGCTTCTCTTCGTTGTAAGCCGGGATAACGACGCTCATCTCGACCTCGGCCGGCTCAATGGCTCCGGTGTCCGGCACGGGAAAGCCATCGGGGATGGTGGGGTATTTCTCGTTCAACTGTCCTTGCGCAAGCCAGCGATCATACCAGCAGGGTAGCTGCTTCGGGGCGCTGGTGGACCCGTCGGGGTTTGTGGTGAGGTATGTCTTCTCCGAGGGGAAGGGAGCGCGGGGCTTAGGGGCGATGAGGTGGAGGACAATATACACCTGCCGGTCCTTGTCAGCCAAGTCCGCACCTGCGCAATCGTCGCGAGACTCACGAGAAAAATGCCAAAGCCGCCAAGGGGGAAAAGAGAGAATAGGAGAATGTGAACTGGCATCTGCTTCACGGCGGAGTAGATGGGCCAGAGCACGCTCTCGGGGATGCTGAGCACCTGTGCGACGAGTGTCATGGTGGAATGCGACGCGGGAGTGCACGGCAGGAGGGCAAGCGACAGATGGATGAGAAAGAGGATCGGGAAAGAGACCCGCGAGCAAAGGGAGGGGGTATCAAGAGAACATGGGAAGTAAGTCAACAACGAAGGGGGGGAAACAACGTATGCACAGGGTCCACGGCCGCAACGACGGTGGATGTTCTCACGAATCGCGATGACGTTGCTCTGAGGGCGAAGCCATGTGTCCCGAACTAGGGCAAGAAAGGCTGACGAGGCTTTAATTTTGGTCATAAAGAGCTCCGCTAGGCGAGACCACAGGGCGCAAGGCTGGCCAATGGGAGGGCCTCACCCCTGGAGATCCTTGTTGAATCGCTTGGCCAATGCCACTAGACCTGCGAACTGCCTTAGTCGCGTAAGGTCGGTACCTAGCTTCCCTAATCTCGGACGTAGGTAAGTAAGGTATCTGTCTAAGATAGTCCTTATCGATACGGCTTGCGCTGCACCAAAATATCCCATCTGGCAGCGCTTTCCTTCCAGCACCTTTTTCACCTACGGCGAATCTCTTGCGCTGTAGCCAAAGGGGCCATGTTTATTAGCAGAAATAGATGCAGCAAGCCAAAAAAAAAAAATTTTATTCACCTCGTACCCACCGGATCAGAGCTAATATTTCGCTCTTCGCCCATGAGAAGGTAAGTCCGCTGTAAATGGACCAAAAGAAAGCAAGAAACAGGAACAGCAGCGAAGGGGCCTGGCCTACAGACCTGAGCTCACCAGACCGGGACGTTCCACATCTCTTCCCCTTATATGCCCAGCTACGGTCCGTTCTCGGAAGACCGAGCAAGAGGCAAGCGTTCTTGGGTTACAAGAACGGATATGAGGCCAGAGAGTCTCGTATGCACTCTGCCTATATATGATCCTCGGGGCAAAAGATGCCAACGGGCCTGGCCTATCTTCCTACCTACTGTACCTAACCTCCATGGGACCTTTAGGAGGAACAACATAGCTGGACCCCCACTCCCCAGATTTTGGCGCAAGAATGTTGACCTTCTCCAAGGTACCGATACATGTGTACCAGGGCGGGTTTGGCCAGGGGGCTGTCAGGACGGCGACCATCGCTGTATTACCTAGCTTCCATTCTCGGAACGTTGCTGACCGAGCTGCAACACGCACGATTTAGTAACCATTCCCGAGGGGAAAAAAAAAAAGAAAAAGCATGGACTGGCCTGCAGTCTGCAGCCTGCAGCCTGGCCTATGAGTCGGACTGGCTGCCGAACGAGCCTGCTGTGCCCGATAAGACGGTCTAGACGCCAACCAGACGCCTGCTGGGCCCTGCACAACCTTGTCAAGTCGGGAACCCACTGCCGTCCACCGGGCAATGCCTAGCTCATCCTCCGAAAAGTGTCTAAATGCGTCAATATGGATACATCTTATCCCTCTCGTTCACTCCAGAGACACAAGATCTGCTAGCCAGCATGCAGTCTAAGTGCCTCAGGATTTGTCTGTCCGTGGCTTACCCTTTCAGGAGACCCCCCCCCCCTTCTCTGGCGGCTAATACATGATGGCTACTTTGCTAGCTCTCGGGCGCAATTTTCCTTTTTTACCTTCTCTGTTTTGCTTTTCGTGGACAAGTCTTCTTGACCTAACGCATCACGTCAAGCTTGATTGGTGGGATGAGACTACCATTGTGTAGGTGGTATGTACATACGACCTACGACCTACAGTAGCTAGTCGGTCTCACCTAACTAGAGCAGCCATGTTCTGCGCAAGGGTCCGGGTGGCTCTTGGGTGTCATTGGCTTTTTCGCTTCCAGCCGTGGGTGCCATCCATCGGGGATCAGCCGTTAAGGCACGAACGGTATTCGCTATTGCAACCACCGCCATAGAAGGCCATCGCAGTGGTCACCACGAATCTGGCGTAGCAACAAATGCCCAACTCGGCGCGTGCCTCCGCGCGCTAACTGTCCCTGCGCCTACCACTACAACAACAGCGAGGTTCATATCGTCATTGAGGCCAGAGACAGGGCCGCCTTTCAAGGAGTACATGACCCTCGCGCGGAAGTGAGGCCGAGAGGCAGCTGGCGCTCCCCAGACTCTCCACCGTTCCACCATGACAGAAAAGCAAGCCTCCCGCTGGCCCCAGGCTCGGTCACCGCATGGTGGCGGCGAGTCAGGAGGGCCGCCCCAGGCATCTAAGCAGCCACTCTGTCCCGGCAGCTGCGCGGCCGTGCCTCTGCGCGTCTCTTTGGGCTACCGGTTGGCAGAGACGTCGACGCTCCCCGCGCTCCCCCCCCCGATGGGGCTTCACCGGTGGCGCCACGAGTGCATTTCGTCCTACCCAAGCTTGCCAAGCTGCCCAAGCGGAAGGCAGAGGGCGGAGCGGCTGGTTGTAAAGATGACGAGTGAGCGGCTCACAGCTGCGCGCGTCCAGCTGGGAACTTGACCAAAACTGACGGGGCTGCAGCATATCATTGAATTTTTGCTGCAGCCACATTCGGCGCGACTCTGGCGCAGTGGGACCCTTGATCCCGATTGTACAAAAGAGGTGACAAGCTAGCCACCCGAAATCACCTTTTGCCTGAGAGGTTGTGGCCGTGGCGTTTGGGCCCTGCATGGGCTGCATGGTCCCTGCGGGACTGCAGTTCAGCTGGCAACTGTGGAGGACGGAGCAGAGCTCGTACTGTAGGACCAGCGGTAGCAACCTTTGGCAATCGTGGGCCAAACGCCTCGCCCGGAGGGGGCAACACGGGCGTGCTCCGCTTTGCCCTCTTCTCTCTTGCTCTCTCCCGTCTTGCTGCGCGTCGGATATAGGAACATCGAGGGTGCGTGTTCCTGGTTGTACGTGCCAACCATTTCGCTGACATGCAGGCCCCTCCTTGGCGCCTCGTATCAAGTTCTTTGGGCAAGATGTCAGGTCAGACCGGCATAAAGTTCAGAGATTCATGCTAAGCAAGCATAAAAGCCCGAGTCGGCCGAGAAGAATGCTAAGATAGGGCCAAGATGCAAGGTGGAGATCCAGATTCGACCAAGGCTATCTCCTCACTCAGGCGGCGGTATCATCCTCCCTGTCCCACCTACAGCACCCTGCTAAGCTGCCTACCCTAGCAAGCCGAGTTACCGCACCTCCTCGTGGCCCCGTTTTTCTTGTGTTTCGGTGGGCAATCCCTGTTCGATGCCAAGCATCGCGGCCCCCCACTCATTGGGTGCTGGCCAACCGTCGATATCAAAAGTTTTGACAAGGCGTTTGTGCGACCTGTTCGTCGATAGACTCGCAGGCGGGTCAGGGAAGGAGTGTGGCGGGTGCGGGTCGTCTCCGCCCGGAGCAGCAATTATCGACATCAGATGATGGCCCAAGATATGCGGTTGTCCGTCGTTGGCTCCCCGGAAATCGACGTGATCATCAGGGGCAAGCCATTGGCTCCGTAGAGTGAGGCTCGCTGCGGATCGATGATAAACCCATGCTCCAGACTACTGGAGTGGTCGGGCGCTATCTCTCCAGCTCCTGCGGGCTCTGCAGCAAACCACAGTGCCAAGAGTGCAGGCCAGATTATGCCCAGATTATGCCCAGCGAGGAACTGGTTGGCAAGTGCCAAACCGCCCCCTCTTCCCAGGCGCCAGGGCACACGGCCAAGTTGGCACAATTGATCCAGCCTTCTCCATAGGAGCCAATTGCTTGGCCTCTTGACGCTGCATGCTTCCATCACGGCTGCTGTGTTGGTCCCGATAATCGGGGGCCTCGGCGCCCCGGCGTCGCACTTGGCGGATTACAGGCTTCTCGCTGAGACCCACGGCCCATGTCCTCAGCATGCAATGCCCCCCCAGTCTGACTCTTTTTGTTTTTGCTAGCCCGGTCGCGACGGCACAGGATAACAAATGTAAGAATCCGTTTCCACTGGCCGTGGCTCGTCCTGCGGTCAGCACGACGACTCTGGCACCATCGGGTGACGCAGCCCGGTACTGGCCCCGACAAGGACCGGCCCTGTTCAACGTGCTCTGAGGGCGGATCGGACACGAGAAAGGCCCCCGGCCTTACAACGGCAAGACTAATGGCGGAAGCGGCTCCGGCTGGGGATGCAGTGGATTCTGGCACTCCAAATATTACTACACCAGCAGGGAGGGTTGTCCACTACACACACACACACACACCCACTCCCACTCGCCCCTCTGCCATTATCTGGCCCACAGGCCAGGTTATCTATCATTCCTATCGGTAGAGCCAGTCGGCTTCCCTGTACCTCCTCGTAGGCACCAGTTCCCGCTCCGATCGGCTCGCTCTCACATTGTGATATCAACCTTGGAACTGAACCCCACGGACTGCAAGGCAGTGAGATCTAGCTAATCCGCGTTGGGGATGCATTTGCAGATTACGGGCGCCTCTCCAGTTCGTTCGTTGGAAGCCACTCTTTCACAAGCTCCCTTGCAGTCCCAGCGTCTCCTGCTTGGTCTACGTGGATTGGTGATCGGTCTCAAAAACAGAACCAGCAGGTCTCAGGATGATCTAGGGGCTTGCAAGGCCAGCTTCTCCAGGAGACAAAAGAAAAAGAAAAGAAGAAGGCAACGTCCGGGAACAGTCTCTTGTCACAGGTCCTCGCGTATCGGGCATTTCCGGTGGGGGAGAGACACCGTGGGGGCAAGATACAATCGATAGCCTCGACGCCATGCACCGCAACAGGGAATGTGAGACAGGAAGCATTGGTGAACGGCTTCTTTTCAACTTCCAACAAGTGATCCCATGATCCAGCCTTGCAATCAAGCGGTAAAGCCGGTACACGCTCCACGGGATAGCTATCGAAACAATGACGAACGAGTCTCCTCCTGTCTAAATTGTAGCCTAGCTAAAGATCGTGATGTGGCTCGAGTTTCCAACAATGAATGTACCTTAGTCATAGCCAGAATAATGTCCAGCGCATCATATGAAGGATGTAGCTGGTAAATGTCCCCTCCGGGTTTTCCGTCTAAAAAAGTTCTCCCAACTGAAAATCCAATCCATGTGGTATCCTTACGCTGCGACGTGCAGGGATGGTAAGACACCTAGGACGTTCGTTGCACCTATGTCCTCCTGCGCGCTCGGCCTTTCCCATCTTAGACCCTTGGTGCGACGGGCGACTGTCTCGCAGTACCGTCATGATGATGAAAACCTAAGCAAGACAAAGGAGATCCGGCAAGGGGTTACTGCAGCTAAGGCAGCAATCGCAAACAAGCAGAGAAGTGGTGGCTGCAGGGAGAATCTCTGCCTCTATTTGTACTCATGACGTATCGTGAACGGCCCAGTCTGGTTTCCAACCAGAGATATCCCTCAAAAGAAGAAAAAAAAAAAGTAATAATCATATAATCCCCCCATTGGAAGTGGATTCGGGGTAATGTCCCCCCAAGAACGCCCGGCGCCGGCTGCGAACCAGTGTAGATGAAGCGCGATTAAATAAGGCGTGTAAGACTAAAAGAGTGTGAGGAAACGAGCTATGAGCCCATGGCGTAAGACCATCAGCGCTAGCCCAGGAACCGTGGCCGTTGCATTCTGTAGCAAAACGCCGAAAGCACGATTAAGGCTCCCGCTTTAGCGTGGTACTTAGCCGGCGACCGCCGCCGTCTTGCTGCTGCTCCTCAGTGACCACCGGTTGGTTTTCTTCGCCTTCTGCGAAGCCGGGGGAGGTGCGGACCGTGGCGCCGATTTGCTGAGCTTGCCTTTCTTTTGTTGCTTCGAGTGAGCAGCTTCTTCGGGAGAGGTAGGTACGGCGTCGGAAGGCGTTGGCGATGGGGCAGTGGGCACCCGGCCAAGCTGTGCCGTCTCCTTAGACGAGGAGAAGCCAAAGTCGAGGGTTGCCGAGAACTCGGAGAGATTGGAGTTGATTGTTTCAAGTTCGGTGAACTTGGTCGTCTTGGAGTGCCTGCGAGACTTGCGCTCCGGCGTGGACGGCGAGACCACTTGCACTGTAGTCTCGGGAAGAATAGGCCTCTCGGTCGCCGGCGCATAGGTGTAGCTGTCCGCTGCAGGTGCCGAGGCCCTTGCGGTAGGAGAAGTAGTCGAGGGTGCTGGGACCATGGTTACCGAGCTGGCGCTGGACGTTGTGGAGCTGGCTACCGGGGTCGTGAGACCCGGCCCAAACTGCATGGCAGGCAGGGCAGGGACGGGCGGGACTCCATTCGAGATTGTGCCGTTGCTGTTCGTCCGCGAGGGCGGCCCAGGCCTGGAGGCATTTTGTGGGTAAGGGTTCCTCGCTTGGGGAGGATAGTAATTCGGATTGTGGGCCGGGTCAGATGTTCTCCGGGCATGGCTGCTCGGGTGAAGCCGATGGAAATAGTCGGGGACTTCGCTTGTCGGCCTGGTGGCTCTCGGAGGAGTAGTTCCCGAGGCAGGCATTGCGGGCTTCATCTCTAAATCGTCCTGCGAGCTCGTCGAGCCACTGGAGCTACCAACTGGGGATACTCCGCCATCCTTGCTGCTCGACGGGGCCTCGACCGGAATCCGGTGGCTAGAGCCCTTGCTGGAGGACCGGCTTCCCCGTCCAGAATCAGTCAAGACCCTCTCGACTTCCTTGCCTTTGGATGTCATGATGTTAGGGTGGTCCATCGGAGAGTAGGACATCTCGCCACCTTGGTGGGACCAGCCCGGGTTCATGCTTTGGTAACTGTAGGCTCGTGGCATCTGGACAACCGGGCTGGCGTAGGCCGATGGGTACGAGACGTAGGAGAGACTGCTGTTAGTCCGCGGCATGCCCGAGTGTACGGGTGTCATCATGCCGCTCATACCCATCCCGCTCGCCGTCATGGCGCTCCTTCTCCTATTCTGCTCGACAATTCTCGCCCTGTCAGCCTCCCTGTACGACGCGGGCCCGCCCGAGAGGGCGTCAATGGCGGCATGCTTGGGAACATGCTTGTATGGCGCCGTCGCCTGTGCCTTCCTCTCTTTCTCGGCCTGCTCTGCCTTATGGTCCTTGGCGGCCCTGTGGCCCTTCTTGATTATAGAGAAGACAGACATGGCGTTCTGCTGTTCCTGCCGTCACGTTCCAAGGTGGTGCGGGGTGGAAGGCCAGGAAGAACAGCAAATCTGTTGCACACTGTGACAAATGAGGAAGCTGTCAAGGGACCCTCGCGTGACTAGGGCGTGGTGCGGGGATAAAAGGAAAATTAGAGTTGGTAGGTTGGGGAAGGACGAGGGGCGGTTGAGTGATATTAACTAGATTTGACCTGGCGAGTGCGACGTTGGACAGGACGACCCCGAACGACCGACCGGTTCGCAAAGGGGCTGAAGGGGTCTCGGAATATCAGGCCCCAGGAAGGGTCGAGCTGAGGCGGCAGGTGATGCCCAGTGGCGTCGAGGCGGAACTCGGATGTCTTGGTCTTTGGTGCAAGGCTCCCCGTAATGGTTTATGTTTATCCCAGCATCAAAGACATTGAGGCGTTGTGGTGTATCCCGGAGTGGAAAGAAGGCCTTGCGGGCGAGTCGACAGCGAGTTGTCTTCTAGAAACACCGAAGAAGGCGCACGCATGAAGGGGCGTGGGGGAAGGCCGGGTGGCCGTGGAGAGGGCAGCGCCGGGCTCAGCTGCCTTCACTGGCAACCAAGGCAGGCAAGGCAAACTGGCAGCCGCGCTCCTAGGTGTACTAAAGAATAATGAAAGTCAGGTAGACAAAAGGTAAGTGGGAGGGAACTGAGAGTGGAAGGGGATCGGCAGGAAGGAGGTCGACAGGCGTCGAAAGAATCGGAGGGGGGTGGACAACATTAAAAGAGGGAGCAGTGAGACAGCACAACAGCAATGCAGTGCAGACACGACTTCCAGCTAGCCAGCCAGTTGAGAGACGGCGCAACTGCGCGCCGCAGAGGGCCAAGAGGGCCCAAAAAAGCCACGCGGGGGGCCAGGCAAATACAACCCTGTCCTGATAGGGAAGATCCCAGGCCCACCGCCGTGACGCTCGCGGAAACCTTGGCTGGGATGCCATGGTTGCTGCAGGCTATCTGCAAAAAGCAACCACAATGATGCCAGGGGGGTCCCTCGTTTCCTAAGCTAGGCGGCTTTAGGAGGCGGGGCGGAACGCTGGCTGAAGGGCGAAGAGCGAACAATCTCATCGTCCGTGCTCAGGCACCGCCGTCATGATCCAGGAACAAGGCAATAGGAAATCGAGCCGGACCACTTGGTGTCAGCCGAGGCGTGGAAGACGAGACGGCGCCGTTTGGGTTGGTTAGCAGCTGAAGGCCCGAGGCCCCAAGGATCTGGACTGCGGCCAAACCATTCAATCCTGCCCATTTGCATGGGGATGTCCTGATCTGCCCTCATATCGAACCCAGCCGACAGGAGAGCTCTCTAGATAGTGCAACGCCTAGACCGGGTTCCTTTTGCAGCTAATCGACCGCCAATGTTGCCCCCAAGGGTGTTTAGTGTACGTTTCGTAGGTGCAAGTCAACGACCCATGCCACGCCCAAGACGGGCTGGATTGCGTTCAGCAGGCTGGCGGCACTGAGCTTTCCTGCCTTCAAGGTCGAAAAAGAGGGTCCTCAGACACAAGGGAAGAGAGAAAAGGGGAGGGAAAAAAAAAAGTGGACTTTTTCTCGTATTAGAGGCAGGTATCGATACCTCTGGCGCGGCATCGATTCGTACCGGCCACAGGGCACCAGCGCTCGGGGAGGGCCAGGGAGGGGGGCGGATACGACGTTGTTGGACCACATCAGCCGCAGGCGTGCTTCCGTGCTCGCCTCAGTGGTGATCAGAGGAGAGTTGGCAACCAGGCCGAGATAGCGGGTCCGATCTGGAACTCCGCCCAGGACAGCGGTCCAGGTCACTGTACGGGCATTTTGCATTCCAAGAGTCCCCTCCTTCCCAACCCCGTGCCCCCCCAGCCCAGCGATGGATGCTATTCTTGCAGTGGGAGGAGAGAGAGGGAGAGGAGGAAGGGGGGGGGGGGGGGGG